>JAQGAG010001416.1:0-10170 GCA_034696835.1 Lepidocyrtus lignorum | reverse complement strand
AAAAAAACACACACACACCTCGGCAGCCCAGCACCCGATCGGGGAAAGCGAGAAAAATAGGAAGTTTCATCATTTTAATACGCGACTATTGTTTTAAGCTGTGCTTTAAACTAATGGTAAGATATTTTAAGTAAAAATCCACCGGCAATGCTCAAAATCTTTTAGTTGGTCGAATCAAATCCGTTAGGTCAAGTGCAAAAGGGGCAATATGGCAGTGTTGGATTTAGATTGGCTTGGCATGTAAATGCGTGTCATTCCATCTAAATATGGCCCGATCCGATAAGTTTCTACTTACAGTGCAGTGTTACACTTGGCTTTTTTGCTAGTGGTGCCGTTGAGCGAATATAAAGAAGGTGAAATATAATATGTGCATGGTCTGTCAACTCCAAAAGTGCAACGTTTGCAAAAAAAAATCTTCCGTATGCACATAATGCATTTAGCTGCTGCACATAGAGGAAAATGTGAGGATGAAAATATGCAGTGCATCATGCAGTAATTTGCAATGGCAGCCAGTCAGAATAAAAATAACGAGCAAAAATATAAAAATGCAGCATCATCAAATAAATGTTTAGACTAGCTTGTGACTTGTATATATTATGATATTTTCTATTAAACCCTGAGAAAAAAGGGACAATATGGATGATATTAACAATGGCGGGAGACGCAGAAATCTCTACAGAAATCTAAACATATACAGAAATACCCTGGTTAATACTAATAATATTATCAACAACGGACGCACATACGTCATTATTGAAACAACTTCTAAACTATGCTTCATTAAGGTTTCGAGTTAGCTTTACGCAAATGTTTTGTCCACTTGTCTGTACTTCTGACATGTTAAAAAGTGGGCGACACGCCGATTTTTGCAAATTTATACTTTTCATGCTAATTTCAGTTATCGCAAGCCTATATTTTGTTAAATATGTTTTTTTGTACATGATTCTTTTTCTTTCGGTTGAATATCTTTGTTGCACCCCATTTTGTACATAATTTTTCACCCAAATTCCTACTTGCATCCAATTTTTGCAAATTATTTTTTATTACACATTTGTACTGGATATCTCAATCACACAAATATAAGATTCCTTAATAACAAATTCTCCGTTACATAAAATAAGCTGTTAAGCGATTTCACATGATCAAGTTTGGTTGTCACCAATCAATGACCAATTGCTCGTGGCATAGCTTCATCAATCTGTCGATTTTTGGTTTATTTATGGTCGGAGATAGATAAATCTCCTAGAGAGGGGGATTTAGAAAGAGATAAAAGTTATAGTAGTGGCGGTTTGTTGCAGTTGACGGTTAGCATGATTGCTTAGATTTCTCCCATTCCAGATTTTCCCTTGTGAACCGCATCTTTTTACCTCGTATATTTTAATGTTGTTTCGTACGTGTACCTGTGCTGTAATAAGATGATGCGCTCTAAAATCTGAGCAGAAGAAAAAAAAGTGATAAGAAAAGGAGATGCAGAGGAGAACAAGTAAAAATGCATGCATGCACTAATGATAAGGTTTTAATCCTTTCCTATGTGAAAGCAGAAGAGTAGGTAAGTTCTGATTCTGAGAGACTGACTTTTATCCATGCAAAAATCGTATCGGAGAACATGAAGCTTGTGAGCATAAATAGGTACCTCCGATTCAGATATTTTTACTACTGGTTTTGTTAATCGTGAGTCTACGTGTGTACTTGGCTTCAGCAAGATTTAATATGTATTTGTACAAGTTGCAAAAATATGAAGAAAACGCATTGGTAATATTGATTTTGAAGAGTACCATCACGTATCAGGATCAATCCATCCGTTAAAATTCACCAATTTTGAGCATTTTGTCGAAATGTAATGGGAAATATGATAGTAAAAACTGCATTGGAATTTGGAATATGACCCCTATTAATGGCAAACTTATGTACTGTTTTCCAATGTGCATTGCACTTTATGAAAACCATGATCCATAAATCTGCTGCAGATTTGTCACAGGATACGATGATATTATGACCATATCCATAAAAAGAAAGATGATGCATGAAACTGCAGTCAAATTGATAAAAAAATTAAATTACCCCATTATGGATTTTTTATGTGGAAAGCAGATTGCATGCAAATTATCTGTGCATCAAGGATTGCATCATTAACACGATATGCTATCACTATCATGCACTCCCAGAGTGTAATATATGCAATATTAAATGTTTGTCTTATCTCTGGATAGCTAAATATTATTAAACATAAAAATACAGCGATAATATAATCGCATCATCCATCCGCACCGAAATCAGTTTGTGCACCAAGCGTGTTATAAAACATGAATTGAGACTGTTAGAATCCAATTGAAAACTGCATTACATATAGCCAGGGAAGCAGAAAAAAAGGAGCGAATAACGCCGGGTCGAAGTCGAAGATGAGGAACGAGTCTGAGATGTTGCTAAGTCCCTTGTTCAAGTAGAACCGAGCCGGCAGTGAGCAGCACATTGGCTTTTTTGGAAGAATATGGCTTGCCAGTTTTCTGTATCATTTTCACATTTCAATTCCTCAACAACTTGTACGTTGGCCTAGGCTGGGTCTGTTCTCTAGGTTGCTGATGATTGTGGTGGAGTTGGAGGAATTCACGAGGGAAATAACACGACAATAGGTACTTATTTACTTACCCTTCCGTCTGCTGACGAAAATATTCTTTTGTTATTTTTCTCTCTTTAGAAAATTATCATGCTATGCCTGCTTGGCGTAATAATATTAATGCTAATGATAAAATGATACGGAAATTACCTCCCGTTTCGGTCTAGACCTGCCTCTAAAATTCTCACCATTATTGCATTTTCTCCTTTAGTCTGGCTAGATAGGCATCATACTTAACTTAAGTGTAATTTAAAATCGTTGAGGAAAAAAATTATTTAAAAAAAAGTGTATTGGGTTAATATAATATGAGCTCTTTCATTCTTCTCAGCCGTTCTCATTCCGGCTTTCTTCTTCCTCAAGCGTACTAATTTTGAGACAGGCAAGCCTTTTCCTTTTCCCATCGTAATGGCAAGTAGGGATTGTTGAAGTTGCATAAGTTTTTATTTTGTGGAGTTGACTGAGCTTCCATGTAAAAATATTATCCTTTCGCTACTGTAGTGTCTGTCTGTGAGACTGGCTGCTTGTAAATTTGTAATGCAGTTTTGTTGTGCAATAATATTTATGCACACAACTCGAAAAGTTTGCGAAAAAGTGAAGAAGATACATAGGCAGAGCAAAAGACCAGGTAGGATCGGCTATGCACAAGCGTATGTCATCATCGTCTTCGTCGATTGTCGTTTGCGAATGCACTCCGACAGGCCTTAGCGTTCCGCTCTACGTATCATCATCATTGTGAAATGAACTTACCCCTCCTGGTACACAAAAACTGGATGCATCTAATCCATTCATCCTTATTCTCTCGCTGAACTAAAGTAAAAAAAAGTAAGAGAGAATTGTACACGCAGAAAATGATTTTATTGTTGTGCCTACCAGTTTTATACATTTATTATGGTGTGGTGTGATGATGGGAATGATTTTATGGAGATGGAGGCAATGGACTAAAAGTTGATGCAGCAAGTCTTGAATGCTCTTCTCGCTCCTTCTCCTTCCATCCATCCGTCCCATCAAGGATATTATACATCCTTGGCTTCCTCCTCCATCTCCATATTTATCGGTGTATGTCATGTCATATCATATCCAATTTTTACAAATATTTGTTCGTTATAATAGCTTCTCTTTTTAAGTGATGCGGTTTGTATGATGCATGATGCATTTCTCAACATGATTTATTTCTAAACGCATCATTCATATTACAAAGTGCATACATATATACCCATTTCATGTAATGATAGGGTTTTGGCAGTGCAGTATATAACAAGCAAATTTTTGCATTTTCCAAAAAAAAATCGCATCATGGTTTCATAATTTCTAAATGCAAAAAAATAAAACTTTTTCGCAAATCGAAATCTGCAAACTCGTTTTGATCTGCAAACGCTGAAACGCTTGCTGCTCCAATAGCTAACTTAGGTAGGTACAATCGCTTCATGTTCTTCGGCATTGTGATGTGATGCTGACGATGATGATGATACTATTAATGGTTCTCTTTTTATATTGGTTTGGTAGCGAATGGACTCTTACGTCTGCTCACGACGACCAGCAAACCAGCAACCTCGTCCAATATTACATGGTGGTGGTGCATCTAAAAAGTGCATAATGTAAAAATGAAATACCTATCATGACTATCTTCACTCGTTTTTAGGTATAAAGAAGCTTGCAGTTTTTGCACAAAACGCCTCTCTCTCTCTCTTCAAAACGTACTTTCCTCTCACTCGACTCTCTCCTTCACTTCGCTCGTTCTTTCTAACTGATTTGTTCGTGGTTGGACTATATTCATGTTGCAAGGATAACAGGCAGTTTTTGCCATATTACTTAATCGAAGAAACGTTCTCCTCATATATAAGTTGGCTCAGTTATAAAAAATTTAATGCATTGCCACACTGGCAGACCCCAACGTAACTGACTATAGCCAACTTTTATACTGACAATATTAAAGCTCTTGGCTCGTATCGCTAAGTTCCTTGTGCTTTTGTTATTACTCCTGCTCGTCGATGCTCCTGATTCTGAGCGAGTTCAGCGAGCCAGGAGCGCTTATGCGCTGGTCGTGGTTGGATATGCACTTTTTGGAGGAATGGCACACGTACCTAGAATCTCATGCTAATAAATTTTCTACATGCATAATCATACTTATATAAAAAGAAGTAGGAAAAGGAGACGCATTTATAGTGCAGATATATATAAGGTAGAGCCGATAATGCAATATAAGGTATATTACTCATATATTTATCTCAGATCCATAAGCCCATTTTTGTATCCCATCGGCTTCTCCATAAATACACCACCACCACCATCGCCAGTGCATATTTTTTTACTTGTTACTTTTATAACTATAACCATACCACGATCATGATCATGATCATCCTTATAGAAAAAAAACTGCACATACTACCTCTATACCCCATTATACCGTCGTCATCTTCATCTCTCCCTATCATACCATTTGCAGCGTTTTATAGTAGATGCATATAATATGCTAACTCTAATGTATTTTTATGCATGTAATATAAAAATAAAATAGATTCCTTCTTTCTTCTTGTTTCTTCTGATGTATATCTTTCTTTGTAGTTATGTAGTCTCTACTCTGAAGAAAAGAGTACGGACGCGGGTAGAGGCCTTCCTTTCGAATCCGGGGCTCAATCCTCCCGTATTCCATAATATTCCTTTCTGATAGAAAAAAAATAATATAGCGCTCGAAGAAAGCCCAGAAAACTACACAACCCAATACACTAGTAATCTATACAAGCATATCGGATGCATTTAAGAATATAACAAAAATTATAAAATCCCTTTCCCTTCTATAAACCCCAAAAACTGCATGAAAGGATAAGTCTATATTTAAAAAAGTTTCAATTTATCTAGGGTTAAGTGCATAGGTAAAAGACTTGTGCTATATTACAACAAAGTTTTCCTCTAGGCATAAAGCCATAAGCTAAAGTTTACGTTTATATATGTATCTCTCAACCTGCATTTTTGTAACGAGGAGCGAGAGAAAAGTGAAGCATCATTAGTAATAATTGAAGAGTGGGAGAGATTTCTCTAATTAAATCGTGGAGAAAGAGCACCACCGACGGGACGGACAAGGGGAACTGGCCCCGGCCACATCATTTTGATAGTAAAGAAAAAAATTATAAATATCTGTGCATCAAAAATTCGTAGAGAAAGTACTACATATGTATATAGTTAGCGGCGGCGGCAGCAGCACTCTATCTATCCATCCTCTTCATTTCTTTTTTCAAATCATACAACACCACCCAATATAACTCCCAATCGTTCCAGCGACATTCTCCGCCACTAAAATTGATTGATAGTGTGAAATAGGGATAAACACATGCCCATAAAAACCGGGGTCGTCATGTTAAACTTCGCTGAAAATTAATCGGTGCTCTTCCCTTTCCCTTAAATGTCTGTTTGCTTATTGTGTGTGGTAGTTGTGGTTTGGTTTGGTTTTCGTTGTCGTAAGTGGAGTGTCTATCTCTATGTCTATGACTATTTGTGGAGGAAGAAATATTTTTCTCATCGTTTTTCTCCGGCTCTCGTCATTTCTCTTTAGTACCGTCCGATTGCAGTTTTTGTAGGCCCATCTCCTTTCCCTTTCCCCCACTTTACTTTTCCCTGGTCTTTTCTCTCTCCTCCGCTGACTGAAACCCTTTTTTCTGTCTGGTGAATAATATGGTGGTGGTGGTAGTGCTGCTGCAGCATACATGTTTGGTATTATATATGTGACCGTTTTCCTTGTTACTCCTTCGCTTTCATTTTTTTTATCCATGTTGTCTCCAAGTGCATTGTATGTAGGTATATGTGATATAAAAAAAGTTTGTTATGCACAGACAGTATAGTATTGATCCCTTTCCTTTTCCAGCAGCAACGCAACGAGAGAACACTCCTGCCCGGCGTCGTGTGCCACTTCAGACAGATCTCCCGAGTTTCCTCCCATGTCTGGGTTTGAAATCGGCCGAATACACCGACAACTACTGCATGAACTTACGAGGGAACAACCTTACCACAGAGAAAGTGAAGGGATAGGGCAGTTACAGACATAAAAAAAGAGAAGGAACAGAGAAAATTCAAGAACTCAAGAAAAAAACAACCTACGAAAGAAAGAGGAAAAAGGGAGAGAAAAATGGAAAGTTTTATATTGACTGTTAAGAACAGGAAGATCTCAGAAAGGCGTTTACCCAGAAAGCAATATTAGTCTATAAAAACGATTTCCCTTTCTCTTTTTACGATTATTCTTATCACTCCGTAATGTACTAAGCGCTAAGACTAACTTGTTCCCATTGCAAAGCTATATACAGAAGGGAGAAGAAAGCCGGGAGAAGGAGAAAGCAAAAATTTAAGCAGGAGAGAGAGAGAGAGAGTTTTTTAAATGAAATTTATACATTGTGATATGAAATGATCTGGTTTTAAGAAGAGAAACGCGATTTTCAAGCTTTTTTCATTTATACACTAATATGACTAGTTTTTAAATTTTTTTAAAGAGAAAAAAATCAAAGAAACGAAATACTTCATACGTAATTTTTTTAGGTATAGGATTTTACATTTTGTAAGTTACTGAAAGGACTGATATCGAAAGGACTGAAAAGATATTGTAAGGAATTTCACCAGCAGCAATAGCTAAATATCACGATCACATCTCTTCAGTACATTAGGAAAAACAATACTTTCAAGGAGGAAACTGTTCTGCCAATCTTGTTGTCATCAATCGTCAATCAATTGTGGAAGATTTTTGGAGTAGCTGAGGAAGGAAGGAGTTTATCAGTAAAATCAGTTTATGAGTAGGGAAGTTACGTGTGCTACGGAATTTGTGTGTGCATCCATTATATAACTGAAGCTCAACGTTTTTTGAAGGAGTGAGACGTGCCTAACGTCACGGACTTTCTTTGGAGATATACACAGAACGGTAGGTATCGTATCCTTTTGTCACATAATTTGTTTTTCTCATCATCGCCACTCATTATCTTATCTTGAGAGGGAATTTACGGTGGTGGAGGGAGTGAATGTCATTAATTGTGCTAATCCGGAGGCATCTGTAATTTATGGGATAAATTTTAGCTGTGATGGACGGCGGTCAAAATAACATGGTGCCACCACCACCCCCAATCAAGATGGAGTTGCCCCCACCACCTCCACCGGTGGTGGTGCCGGTAGTGCTTACCAATAACACTGTCGGCCCTCCGATGCCAGGTGGGAGTGGAACCAACAATGGTGGAGCTCAGGCAGCCGCAGGCTCAGCGGGTCAACCGGCAGCCCCTCAGAAAAAATTTCCATGTCATCTTTGTAGGAGGTCATTTATGCACAAACAGTCTTTGGATATTCACATGCGCAGCCATACAGGTAAATAAGTGTACTTTTTACGAAAGTCGAGACCATATCGGCCATTTTTAATTTAGGAACATAATAATTAATTACCTAAGCATTTCTCTATAGACCTTTTCATAGTTCAAAAGTAGTCAGTTATCCATACACTGTAGTTTAGTTAAATAAGGTAGCTTATTGACTACAGACTCCATCTATCTAAAACTGATTGACTTTCACCATCTTTTCAGGGGAGAGACCTTACAGCTGTGCGGATTGTGGCCAGAGTTTCTCTCAACGAGCTACATTGAATCGTCACCGTCGAAGGGTCCACCTTCCCAAGAGTCAACAATGCAATGAATGTGGTCGTAAATTTGGGTACGTCTTCAATCTAATTTCTCTAGCTACTTTCTCTCTTGTCAACTCCAATCATCATGTTTCCGCTTTCACTCTTGCTTACACCTTTTACCCATTCTCATGATTTAATTGTGTACTCGAGTGACAGCTAACAATAGCTAATTATGGGCTTTCCCCAGGTGTCGCGACTATTTAGTGAAGCATATACGTACGCACACTGGCGAGCTCCCCTATCAATGTCCAAAGTGTAGCAAGCGGTTTCGGGATAAAAGCGCCCTTAATCAACACGCTCGTTCTCATAAATAACTCAATCCAACTCAAACAAGATGATGCTTAAGCCTCAACCTCAACTCAACGAATTCATTACAATTGGAGGAGGAAGTGGGCAGCTGAAGATGACGAAGGCGAAATCAAAATTCATTCAAAAAATATAAATGTCATTCTTGAAAATACATTACAGTCCGAAATCCAAACTGTTTTTTGGAAAGGACGAAAAAATTTCATATATGTACTGAACTGATTTAGTGATATAGCTGTGTTATAGTAAAAAACGGAGAAAAATGGTTTTTAGCAATATTTGTATGTTTTGGAATGGCGGAGGAAGCGAGAACTGTTTGTTCAGAAAAATTTCAAACATGTTTTGACGTTCACTCGTTCGAGATGTCTCTCATATAGAATGTAATACATATAGCTATAAGATAAAAATATAACCTAATATAGTTAATATAAAAATGATCGGTAAAAATATTTCTTGGAGAAAGTAGGGAAAGCTGTTATGAGCCAAGCCAGGCTCCTTTAATGTAATGGATAAAAAAATAGATAAAAACAAGCAAGCTTAAACTTACATAGTAAAATCATCATCAAACGACACATTTATAAATTCTATACATGTTACAGTGATTTTAAAACATGGAAAAGGATGAATTAATTCACGTCAATTTTAACAGTTCTCATTAAATTGTCATTTATTATTATGTATATTATGATATCTTTGTAGAGATAAAGACTTATCATCAAAAAAAATATGAAAAATCTTAACTCTTTAAGCTTACAACATAATTACAATTTTCAATTATGTAATTGTCGTAGATTGTTTTGTGTATATGATCATGTGTAAGAAGAACAGTCGTACGAACTTTTTAAAGATAGTTTATAATTATATTTAATTACAGAGTTTAAGCTTGAAACAATTTTTTCTGGTTGCTCCAATTCACGAGAAAGTTTTGGGAAAATGAATTTTTATATACAGTTTAGGCCAACAAGCCAACGTTAGGTTTAGGGATAAGGGAAATGGAATGGGAACGAAGATTGTGCTTTTATGAAAAAAAAATGTACTGTGTTGGAATATGGAAAATGGACTGTGGTAGAAGTTTCTGATGTGATATATTTGAGTGGATTGATAAAATCGGGGATTGAGTTCATCATCCCCCATTTTAAAGTCACTGAAATTACCTGGTGCATTTACTTATACTAGGATTTGTAAACGTTTGGCTAAGAACGGGAAAGAGAAAATATATTTTGGAAATGGTTTGACTCGATTGGCATAAAATAGATAAAGAGTTGGAAAATGGATTGGAATAATGGTGATTACGAACTTTTAAAGGCAATATATGACTTTGACTTACTATATTTAACTGATATGAATTTATATTAAAACACTCTAGGCTAGCAGTGATTTGTAAAGATGGTTATATTTACTATTACATTTAATATTATAGGTTAAGTAAACTGTACTAGACTATAGCTAATTTAATTACATTCATTACTACTTGCAACTATTAATTGAATTTTATTTTAAGTTATCGATGGAACGTTATGCTGGAATGGTGTGTTGGGATGTGTATCAAAATATGGAATATGGAAAGGACTGAGAAACTGAAATGATAAGAACTAAGATAATTATAATT
>JAQGAG010001415.1:0-10173 GCA_034696835.1 Lepidocyrtus lignorum | reverse complement strand
TTTGTCAGTGTCAGTTACATAGTCACTGAAAAATCACTGATTAAAAAATCCAAAATTTGAATTTTCAACAAATATTTTAATATTATGTATTATTATACATCAAAAACCTTACAGGTACGTCATTGTAATTACAATCATTTTATTTATTTATGCTTCATATCCAAGGTGAATAAATAATATGTATTAGGATTATAGAAGCTACCTAACTTCAATTTAACGTGTCACGATATACTATGAATTGTCAAATAGTAATAAAATGATTGTAATTACAATGACGTACCTGTAATTTATTTGAATTTTAGTTATTTGAATTATAGTATAATAATACATAATAATCAAATATTTGTTGAAAATTTAAATTTTGGATTTTTTCATCAGTGATTTTTCAATGACTATGTAACTGACACTGATAAAACGTATACCACTGAAATCGGCATTAAAAATCCCTTCTTTTGATACCCCATTTACTACATCATGTCATTTGAAAAAAATTATGACCTTGACCTTTGGCCCTCTTGACGTGGTTCGATTGACCCCAAAAACAATAGGGTTCTTACTTTTTACCATATGTACCTCCATGTCAAATTTGAAGTAAATCAGCTTACACGTTTAGACGCTAGAGCGCGTACGGACAGACAGACGGACAGACGGACATGTGCCAAAACCATAACATACCTTACAGGTACGTAATAAAACGGAAGAAGACAACAATATTATTTGGTCTTGACGTCTTGAGAGTTAAGTTATAATTAATAATATTTAGCTCGTTTCTATTTTTAATTTAGTGTGGAAAAGTAAATTTGATAAGAAACTTAAACTTGATTAATTTAAATGGCTTCTTTTACACAAAAAAGAAATCCCATTGCGTTGAGGGATAAGTTAGTCATATTAGTGAGTTAGAAAGTAGATCAAGTCAAGCAAATATTGCTAGAAAAAACTTCTTCCCAAATCCACAATTCAAACCATTTCATTAATACTTAAGGCTTGTGATCATCCGTATGTTTTTAGCCCTTCAATCAAAGTTTCTTTGCTTTAGAATTTAAAAAAATTGAGGCAAAGAAATTCTACTAAAAGGTTGCGTTTTTGTACAAATTATAACCTTTAAAAGTATAGAAGTCACTTTTGAATTAGCAAATCACAAAACCGCGTCTAGAAATTCAAAGCTAAAAAAATACTTAATCAACTTCTAGAAAGCTATCGTATAGTGTGTACACATATATCCAATGTGTACTATACGGTGTGCTGTATATGTTCGGCGCGTTGCGTAATGCATTTATAGCACGTAAGGAGCAAACTATGCTTACATGTCCGGGATGTTCCCAGTAACTTGCCGGAAATATGTAGCAAAGCGTTTGAGATGTATGTTTGTTTTCCACGGATGCATCGTCCGATGCACGCATGACTCATCCTGACGCTGCGCTGACGCAGTGAAAGCATTTGCGCCTCCAATTCCCAAGTTTCAATAATTTTGTGTCGGTAATTCAGTTAACTGCCTGGTTAATTAGGGAACATTAAGAACTGGATTCATAGACTGCCCTCTCCTCCCGTCTTCCCAATCATCTTCAACTTTCAAGGATCAAGAGCTTTTCAAAATTCCAAATCCTTTCTCAAAACCTTTGGGATAATCTGCAGGTACAATACTTTTTCCTGAATTTCATTTTAAAATCCAAGACCGGAAGTCAGGATTTAAATTGTTTCTGCCTTATCGATTCTCGATAAGCATAAATTCAAGAACATATTGTGGTGGAGGTACAAGCTATTAAAAATAACAATAAAGCTGAGATTTACATTATTATTTTTAACTTGATTTAGGATGACTGCCAACGCTAAGGAATTCAGCGTGGAGCTAAGGGGCCAGTACAGCTGGGAGTTATTGCTTCACATGGACAACACCAAGTACGTTTGCTAAACCAGGCGGGAAGTGGAAGTGGGAACTTCAGTCTCGTTCAGTTATCAGGGCTTGATCCACTCACTGGCATCTTTCTCAAAAGGTGAATTGAGTAAATATGTATAGAAATAAAAATAGCTACAGACGCCTTCTCATTTTTAGTAAACATTCCTAAAACCCTTTTTCTAATTGTTATTAAAGGTTTCTCGGCGTTTAAATCCAATTTGGAGACGGAACTGTTTGATGTGCTTAGTGTGGGGACTGGGGATCACCGGTAACCCGAATACCGAATTCATGTCGGAGTACGAAAAGATGTGCAAGTCCAAACAAGACTTTAGTCGGAAGACAACTAAAAAGGAACGCTACGATGTTGACGGACACTCCGCCCGCAAGTTGTACAGGTTGACGTTTAAGGGACCTGGAGTGGCGTACACGACGGATACAATCAGCTCGTCTCCAATCAACTTTCCCGACGTTCTCATTCAAATCAAGGGAAAGCTACTTCCGGTTCTGAAAAACTCGAAGTGGTGTACAGCAGCGACTCTGTGTCCCGTCCGGAGGATCCTATCGTGGACGCAAGGGGCCACGATCCCGACGTTAATGCGGAGTGGAATGGGATCGTAAAGGATTGGCCTGGGGCTGGTGCTGGGTGCCTCCAGCATTCGTATGTTTGGCTTAGGGCAATTTGGACCCAGGATGTGACCCAGGGGGCCACAGGAATCCAGGTTGTTGTCCAACAGAAACCGAACGACAGTTTCCAAGACTTGGCTAAAGGGTCGGGAGGGGCCTATCGGTACTTGAAGATGTTAAGGGATCCCCATTCCAAACTAAGAATTACGGAGATTGCCCTATGGAGAAGTTTGGAGAAAAAAGATAAGCCCATCGCATCCGGACAGTACAAGTTCGCAACTGGGAATATTAATGCGGGGAGGAAGGGAGATAACCTGTATTTGTGCTGGAATGGAAGGGATCCCATGTAGATTTCCAACTTGATTGATCTGTTTTCTGTTGTCAAATAATTCATTTCAGCTTAGGTATATTATTTTTTTTAAATGTACCTAAATGATTAAGTATGATATGATTCATGTCAATAAAAACACTTTTTAAATGGCACAGATAAGTTATCAATTGTTATCATACCATTTAAATTGCTGGGGCCAGTTTAGATCATGGACATAAAAACAAAAGATGTTATCTGGAGAGATATGAGCCGGCGGGGCGAACGCATTGTGTTTGCATCAAATCACTTCAATTAGCTGTCAGCAATTCATCTACATATTATTTAAAAATCCAGTGATAGGCAATTAAAGTATTAAATGTCCAGGCTGGCATATCAAAACTGGAGCTCGGTGGGCGTGGACGAACAGGTTCCCACACTTTGAGCAAAGTAGCGTTGTAGAAAGTTGTGCATGACCATTTGACGTGACCTGGCTCTAGAAAATTTGTCTTTATCTGAAAAAAGGACTGGATTTAAGTCAAGTTGGCATCATTTCAGTTCGAATTTTTTAGCTATTTTAATTTGTTAATTGGAAACTGTGATGTCGGACTCTGCCGAACAGGTAAAGCAAACAAATAAATTCTTATTTAGGAATTTATTCTTCTTTTTATGGATTTTTGCGTTGGAATGGGGCAAGATGCAACATCAGAAAATTGCAAGTATTTTAACGGATTTGTGCCCTGGAATTAATTTATCCAGGGAGTTTAAAGATCACTTCGCTAAATTTAAAAGGATCCACATAGCCATTTTTCTAAATTTAAGATAAGCACTACTGCATTCCATAATTGATTGACAGAACTAGAGATTCCACGGTACTTGAGTAATAAAAGAGGAAAAATATTTTCAAGGTTGAATTTGCGAAAGTAGGCGGTGGCCCAATCCTGTGTTTTCCTGACAGTTTAATTATTTATTTTCCATTTTTATCCCGTTCCCTTTTGTCAATTAAGTTGATAACAAGCTTACTTTGGAAAGCCCCATATATTAGTTAGCTTAGGTACAGATGCACCACGACCTTCGTCAACTAGTCGTATCCATTTCATACAAAAAGGTCTTGATTGCATATTGGAAGCCATGAGTTGACCTACCCCGTCAAATGATTTTTCACCGGAAGCTGATTTTAATTGCTTGAAAATGTCATTTGCACATACTTTAACTTTGGAATACTTCGTACAGAATGGTGATTCCGGGAGCCCTCCCTATTTCGACAATTTGGCATTTGAGAAGGATGGGAGCCAGTCGGATCTCAGCAATTCAGTTGGCACCCACACAGTCACCGAAGTGGATTCGGTGGAGCCCCCGCCCCAAGCAGTAAGTTCAAGCTCAAGGTCAAAATACGCTCATTTTGATTGATGCCTTTCATGATGATGATAATATGACCATAATTTTTCAAATAGAGAACTGCAGAAATCCCAGAGGTCGAACCTTCCAAGAAGGACTCCTTGGAGCCCACATGGGTCACCCCAAAGGGGGATGAGGAAGCCCCACCCACCGAAAAAGACGAGGGAAACGAGGAAGATGGTCGCGACACCTGGGATAACCCAATCGAATTTCTCCTCTCATGTATCAGCATGAGCGTGGGTCTTGGTAACGTGTGGAGGTTTCCAGCTTCCGCCGCCAGGAATGGAGGAGGGGCCTTCTTGATCCCTTACATTATAGTGCTCCTCTTCATCGGGAGGCCCTTATACTATATTGAGATGTGCCTCGGGCAATTCTCGAGATTCGGCCAGGTCAAAGTGTGGAACATGGCGCCGTTGTTTAAGGGAGTCGGGTATGGCTCCATCGCTGGGGTGATTTGCGTCTGCTCTTATTACTGTTCGTTGATGGCGATAACCGTGTACTTCTTTTTCGCGAGTTTTGCGAAGACCCTGCCCTGGGATCAGTGCCATCAGGATGATCACCCGCAGTTTTCCTGTGACCTTAACTCCACGAAAGGGAGCCTGGCGGCGTTTTATTACAAGTAGGTCCCATTGATAACCCATGGTCGATCGATAAGCCATTCTAATAATTATTTTTAACATGGCTTATCTTATCAGCTCTACCCTCTTCCCCCAAAAATACAATATTGACGATGGCCTGGGTCAAATCCACTGGAAACTGGTTGGGTGCCTGATGTTCTCCTGGTTTATCGTCTTCCTCTCCCTCGTGAAGGGGGTGAAGTCCTCCGGAAAGGTTGCCTACTTCACTGCCATCTTCCCATATGTCGTATTGTTCATCTTGCTTATCCGTGGGGTGACGCTGAAAGGTGCGTGGACGGGGATTAAGATCTTCTTGGAGCCGGACTGGAAGGAATTGTACAATCCGAAGATTTGGTATTCTGCCGTGGAGCAATGCTTCTTCTCGTTGGCTACGGCGTTCGGACCTATTATCATGTTCTCTTCGTATAATCCATTTAAGCAGGATATCTACAGGTAAAAGATAAGCCATTGTAAGATAAGTGATTGGTGATGAAAACCCGAAATGGAAAAAAATCTATATGAATTTTATATTTTACAGAGATGTGCTTATCATCAGCTTCATGGACACGTTCACGTCACTACTTGCCGGCTGCACTATTTTCGCAGTGATTGGTAACCTAATGGTGGAAGGGGACCTAACATTCGATCAGATTCAGGGTGGACCTGGTCTGGCATTCGTCCTCGTAATAAAGTCATTTAGTTAAGCAGTCCATTAGTAAAATCGTTTCAAAATCATAATAAGATATGATAACATATTTCCTTCATATAGTATCCTCAAGCAATCGCCAAATTCGGCTGGGCGCCACAATTTTTCGCAGTGTTATTTTTCCTCATGTTGTTCACCCTTGGCTTGGGCTCCGCCACCTCCCTCACGGGAGGGGTTATCACGATCATCTGCGATCAGTACCCCACTTGGAAGAGGTGGTTGGTCACGCTGGTCGTCTCGATCGGGGGTTGTTTGCTGGGGCTGATGTACGTCACGGAGGTAAGTGCCAAAGTTCAAGTGTCATCAAAATATTTTGGCAATTATAAAAATGTCAATGTAAATTTCAATTTTTAGGGAGGAATGTTCATGCTCGACCTTATCGATCACTACGGTGCCGGCTTCATCATTTACGTGATGGCCATATTGATATGCGCAGGGGTGTCGTATGCCTACGGTCTCACTAATTTCTGCAATGACATCGAATTTATGACGGGGCGCTATGTGGGGATTTATTGGAGGCTCTGTTGGGGCTTCATTATACCCGTGGGGCTAACTGCGAATTTGTTGTACTATCTGATTAACGAGCCGGAATATACTTCCGGGGGTATCCCTTATCCGAAAAAGGCTACAAGTAATGTTCAAGAAATTTCAAGTCATACCTGGTTATCTTTCAGTGGTTATCTTTGGGCTTATCATATCATGCTTATCTGCTTTTGTAGTTGCGGGTTGGCTGTTAACTGGATTCGCCGTGAGTCTTGTTCCGGCATGGGGCATTCACGCTGTGGCAACGAGGAAGGCGTCCACGTGGAAAGGGGTAAAATGAGACCCAAAAAATTATCACTTTTAAGTGAGAAGATAAATTTAAGCACTTTAAATTAATTAAAATTAGCTAAATTTTGATTGTTTTTTTTTACAATAGAAATTTTTGGAGTCCCTCCGACCAACTGCGAGATGGGGTCCCCAACACCCAAAACTTCGGAGGGAGTGGCTAGAATTCCGTGCAAAGAAGGATGCGGAAGGGAAGAAGAAAAGATTTTTCTGTTTTTAACTTTAACTAGGATGACTAGTCAATTCTAATAATTTAAGTTGACTCATGTTTTACCTCATTTAAATAAAAATATTTATTTTTTTCAATTCCACCTCGTCGATTTTCACGTAAAATATGGATTAATTCATTCTTAAAATGATGATGATGGAGGAATGCAAATAATCACTACTTGGAAGTTTGGAATATATTTTATCAGTTGAATTGCCGGGGGATCATCAGTGTATCGTTAAATGCTGAATAGCCATATCATGTTTACTCGAGTAGGTACCTTTGTTTGCCTGGCGCCAATCAGTCAATCCCATCCACAGAAATGGCAAATGGCTCATGTATCCGTATGAATGAGATTGAAATCTGCGTAGATTACATTAACATAAATACAAATGCATAAAAATATTTTATGTCTGCAAAGATAACAAAAATGCATTGTGCTCGCCCTACGTAGAAATATGAATAGTTTGGGAAACACGCCTTAACCATATCATAATATCCCATATCGGAATTGCCATTCCATGCGAGCGGATGATATCTAAATAGTTTTTATTACTGTGCAAAAAAAAGTGTGATAAGGTGTTTCAGAGAAAGCCCCGTGAGATCATGTAAGTTTAAGTTGAATCATCATCATCATCGTTGGAAAATCAAAAAGTTTGAATGGTTGAAAAATGACAGTTGGTTGAAGGCTGGAGAAGGGATTGGTCTGTGTTCAATTAAGAGAGTTGGAATCTTCAAGAATATAATTAAAAGGGAGAATGACGGACATCCCAGTACAGGTAACTTGAAACTACGCACTATTCCACACGAAAAACCTGATGTATTACTTCATTACTTGGTTTGTTTTGTACTTTTAAAATTTTAACGATGTGTTAGTTAGCCCAGGTAATTTTAGATTCATATTTCGGCCGGATTTGTAACAACTTTTTGGGGACAATTTTCCTGAAGCTTTTAACCTTTGTTAGTTTCCTCTGCTGGTGCGCCACTTTTTACCTACGCAAACACCAGTTGGAAAATTTGTCAATTGGGAATAATGGCAACTTCAATCATTTTGCAATATAAATGGCCTGCGTATTACGTGGGCGATAGTATTCGCTGCAAGCGAGTGAATGATGGCGCATGTCGCATCTGAATGTGAGTAAAATTCGCAATTACTTTCTTTCAGATTCAGATTGTGATCTGATCTGATTCACCGCTCCCCGACGTGGAAAAAAACATGTGCAAACTTAAAATAACAAACGACCAATCAATTGACGCATTTTTCCTTACTACGAAATACGTGGATTGCTATATAAGCCAGGAGCTTTAAATTAGTTCTCGATCGTCTGTGATCTTTTGCCGACAGTGCAGCTCGGCAATTAAACCGGCTTGATCAAACAATATAAAAAATGCAATGCAAACACTTCATGGGAAATAGTTACTTAATTGTTAATTTAACTATAATGCTTCATGTAGAATCATGTTGGGACTCTTCCCCAATATGACAATTTGGCATTCGTGAAGGATGACACTGTGCCAGTGGGACCTGCACCGCAAGTATTCCTGCCACGCGTTGTAAGTTCAAAGTTCAAGGTCAAGGGGGAATCAAGCAGTGATTGATTTGGTCCAAAATTTTCAATATGGCTCGTTTCCTTTGCCCTCCAATAGAAGGCTCCCGGAAGCCAAAATTCACAAAACGATGTTGAGAAAAATTCCAATAGGCCAACATGGATTGGGGCAATGAGAGACGTGGAAACTCCAGCCGGTGAAGGTGCCAACGGCGATGGTCGTGATACCTGGGATAACCCAATCGAGTTCCTCTTATCATGTATCAGCATGAGCGTTGGTCTCGGAAACGTCTGGAGGTTTCCGGCCACTGCGGCGCGTAATGGAGGAGGAGCCTTCCTCATCCCTTATCTTCTAGTCCTGATCTTTATCGGGAGGCCCTTGTACTATTTGGAGATGTGCCTTGGGCAATTCTCGAGATATGGACAGGTCAAAGTTTGGAACATGGCTCCATTGTTTAAGGGAGTGGGATATGGATCGATCGCTGGAGTCATTTGTCTCTGTTCGTATTACGTGGCGTTGATGGCGATAACTTGGTATTATTTTGTGGCGAGCTTTGCGAAGAACTTGCCTTGGGATCAGTGTCACCAAGATAAGCATCCGGAGTATTTGTGTGAACTGAATTCGAAGAAGGCAAACCTGGCGGCGTTTTATTACAAGTAGTTCATCTCATAATTATTAAGTGCCTACTTGAAATTTATTTGAGGTCAAAGGTCAAATATTTTTTTGTGTTAGCTCAACCGTCTTCCCCCAACTGAAGCACATTGATGACGGTCTGGGTGACCTTAACTGGAAACTTGCTCTGTGCTTGGCATTTTCATGGCTTGTCATCTTCCTCTCCCTTGCGAAGGGCGTCAAGTCCTCTGGAAAGGTGGCCTACTTCACTGCGATCTTTCCATATGTCGTCTTGATCATATTGCTTATCAGGGGGGTGACGTTGAAAGGGGCTTGGACAGGGATAAGGATCTTCCTGGAGCCGGATTGGAATGAATTGGGCAATCCGAAGATTTGGTATGCTGCTGTGGAGCAATGCTTCTTTTCATTGGCGACGGGATTCGGACCTATTATAATGTTTTCCTCGTATAATCCATTTCGCCAGAATGTCTACAAGTGAGTAGAATTTCAGGGAGGTCATAGGTCACATGAAAAAAAATTATCGAATTGACATTAACTTGTAGGTTTAAATTTTACCTTCAGAGATGCGCTTATCATCAGCTTAATGGACACATTTACATCACTGCTTGCAGGGTGCACTATATTCGCAGTGATTGGAAACCTAATGGTAGAGAATGGCTTGGGATATGACGAAATCCTCAGTGGGCCTGGTCTTGCCTTCGTTTTAGTAAGTTTTTCACTCATAAGCTTATCAATGGATCAGGACTAAAAGAACAGTTTTTATGCATAATATATTGTATTTTTTGCAGTACCCGCAAGCAATCGCCAAATTCGGGTGGGCACCACAACTCTTCGCAGTATTATTTTTCCTGATGTTGTTCACTCTTGGCTTGGGATCAGCAAGTTCCCTCACCGGAGGCGTGATTACGATCATTTGCGATCAGTTCACGAGCTGGAAAAGGTGGCTGGTCACTCTGGTCGTTTCCATTGTGGGATGTTTGCTGGGGCTGATGTACGTCACGGAGGTAAATGTCAAGGGTCATCGGTCATTCATGCAAAATAAATCCATTGAATTATAAAAATGTCAAATCTCAAATGGCTTTATTTTTAGGGCGGAATGCTCATGCTTGATCTTATCGATCACTACGGAGCCGGCTTCATAATTTACATTATGGCCATGCTGGAGTGCGCCGGGGTATCATATGCCTATGGCCTCAGTAATTTCTGCAACGATATCGAATTTATGATTGGGAGGAAGGTTGGAATTTATTGGAGGCTCTGTTGGGGATTCGTGATCCCTGTGGGGCTATTTGCGAATCTGTTGTATTATCTGATCTCCGCATCGGAGTTTACCTCTGATGGGGTGCCCTATCCGAGAGTTGCCACGGGTAAGCTCAAAAGTTCAAGAATGGCTTATCTATGAATTTAATT
>JAQGAG010001414.1:0-10175 GCA_034696835.1 Lepidocyrtus lignorum | reverse complement strand
CCTGGGGGAAGCTGAAGCACTGCCAATCTGGAAATATAATTAGGACGCGCTCAATTAAAAATCCTAAACAAGACGTTTACTTCCATTTTCTTAGATTGAAGGCACTACATGGGTACATATTTTTCTTACCTGCCGCTGTGGACCCGCTGCTCGAAAACTAAGCAAGCTCCCCCTCTTCCTAATTCCCGTAGTACAGTTATTATTATCATTAAAATTATCAGAATGCGGCTGTCCCAACTCCTTCCATTCAGGCCTGGCCTATTTCTTATCATCATCACCTGATTCCTATTTTTTAACTGGTTGGGAGGAATACGGAAAGTAGACGGGAGCTTTCTAGTTGGCTCATCTGGTTTCAGAACCTCAAGAAAGTCCTGCGGAGGTACTGCGGAGATAACTGCGAGTTTTATATTGTTTATTCTGGATTCCTCCCCTTCGGTGCCGTTACTTGGCTGGGTTGCATTGGTCATTGAAGTTGAATTAGTTGTCTTTCTCTTTTTCCTCTTCCCTTGGCAAATATCTCGAAGAACTTCAATTTGAACCTTGTCAATCTGCAAAATTAACAATAAAACAAGTGGAGGTTTAAAAAATTAAATAATGAATAAAACATTTTGATGCAATATTTTTTAACTTGAATGTGAATTTTAAATTGACACTAACGAGCTTTCTCGACATGGCTCGGTCACGTTCCAGAGAGGTGAGCCTTCCATAGGTTTCCACAAGGCAATTGGGAGAAGACTGCTTAACTACTGGGGTCGAGCCCTTCAACATCATCAGATCTTCATCCTCCAAAGATTCGGACTCCGCCTGAGATTGGTCTCCTTCATCATTGGGGCCGCTCATCGGCTTATCGATATCGTCAGAACGAGATCCCGCTTCCATCCCCACTGGAGCTCGACCTTCACTCCTGGCAACATCCTCCACGGAGAAAGATCCTTTTCCAGATTGTGGTGGAACTATTCGTAACATAACTTGGTCACCTCCTTCTCCATAATACGCTTTAATCTGTTCATCCCCTCCATTCCATGAGAAATGACTACTCCCCAATTCCCATCCCGCGACACATCCGGCAATTTATATGTCACCACATCTAATTGTCGCTGCTCATTCCCAGCAGTATCGGATGCGGATGACCTTACAGTTTCCTCGTTTTCCACAGGCGAATAGTTCCCCTCCTTCGAGCTTTCGAAATTACACGATACACCTCCCTGACCTCTCTCCCCCATTTAACTTATCTTTCCCTTCCCCCATTCGAGACCTTTTCAGTTGAACTTCCTCCTCTCGAACAAACCCCTTCTCAGATTTCAACTTCGAGCACTCTTCCGCCAACCTTAAAAACTCTGAATTTAGGACCAAGCTTTTGTGAAAGCATTGTCCTTCTGTTAACTGAATTTTATAAATTGTCATTGGGAAATAAACTAATCATAAGTTGGAGATGACACATTTTGGATTTCTTCTTCTGTCCCACTTTTAGATTAAAATGAGTTCGCTTCCTTCAAATGTACCTGTATCGGATCGAAGGAATTTTGTTATTCTTGACAAAAATTTAAATTCGAAGTTGTAATTTTTTGGAAGTTGGATGAGCAGAGTTAATTTAGATTGACTTGCAAAATTGCCTAACCATAATGATTTAACGAAAATGAGTTTGTATTGTTTATGTGCAGAGGTATGAGAGCAGAGGAAATGAGATGAAATGATGATGATGACTCTATCTTAAGCATGTTGATGAGGTGATGTGATGATGATATTATGAAATGAAGACGGGAATGTACAACTCAATGTGGGGTACACTTGTGTGTGTATTATGCATAGAATTACATTATAGCTCTAGAATAACTATACCCCCCAAAAAAAGTGAGGTTTGTGTACTTGGGCTATCATGACGACTTGATAAGGCATCAACGTTACCTACAAACTATTCAACTGTGTAAATTGAAATATGGCAAGGATTGTTTCCTACATGAACATGAAAACGACTGAAGCCAAAGTGATCAGTCAGCATAGGTTTGTACATGTATTCCAGTTACGCTATGCTATTTATGGTTGGCGTGCTACCGGGAGGTTCCTGGACAAGTCGGCAAAGCTTGCTGTTTATGTGCTATAAATGTACTACGCACTCCGCCGACCATAAGTAGCATAGTGTAACAGGAATAACTTCTCGTTGTTAGTTGTCATGATAGCCCAGGTACAGAGTCAACAACGAATCCTGAACCTCACTCCAAAGCAAGCTGTGCTCGACCTAATGTAAAATGATCAGAAAAATTCTCCCATACCAAACACAATCCATCCTTGACGTCACTCTCATTTGATAACATGGGCGACGTCAGCGATGGAAAAAAGTTAGCTTTAAAAAAATTTATCGAGCAAACCTGTTGGTGTGTTTATGTGTTCTACGAGCCTTGACTCCAAAGTGTACTTTTGAATGGGGATAGTTCATCTATACTAAAAATCTTTGGTATTGTGATATACATACTGTTGCTATGATCGAATTGTTATATTTTCGAACTTTTAAAAGCCAAAGGGAAAATTATAGGTATATCAAGGTAACTTAACAACCTTTACAGAGGTAGGCTCACTCCCATAAGCAACATTGACGCTACCTTGGTAATACTCCATGTTAAGCTACCTTGATAAAACATATAAATAATTTTCCCTTGGCTTAATTATTCTGAAAAAATGCAATTATTTTTTAACAGCCACAGTACCTAATGTCATTGTCACTCCAGTAAAGTGTATTGTGATTATGACTTAAAATGACATTAGGTATATATTGTGATGGCACTGTATAGATAATTGCGCTAGGGGCCATGCATGCATGACGCTATCACACCATAAATAAAAAACTTGCTTTTTAACACCTTTTGACCTACCTTGTGTATTCTTTAGATGATATGGATAAAATTAATGGTGATTTGATATGATGTGATATGGTGCATGAAAATGTGGCATTTTAAGGAGACTGAAGCTTGTACATTTCTAGTGTAATAATGAACTGATATTTTGGCTTTCATTCTGTCAAAACTCTCATTCCATCATTATCTTCCCTTCTTTACCCAGTTACTTCTCTGCAACGCCCCGTTAAAAGTAAAATTGCTGTAAGATGGCTTTGGTAAGTAATATAATTGTTTTAATCAGTGCATTTTATGAATTTAAAAGCTGTGTATGTGCGAATATTATGCATGTATGATTGTTTCAGTGCGAATATGATCATTGCAAAACGTGTGTGATGGCGACTTCCCCCGAAACTTGTGTCTGGGCATCAATGGATGATGGGAATGGGCTCTGCATTCCTTTGACGCAATTGGAAGGGAACTTTCTGCAGGTAATAATATTACAGTATAAATAGTAACATTTTAAATATTATGTAGTTTGCCGTTTTAAAACTGACAATAAAACTTTAACTTTTAGATTGTGGATCCTCTCTCGCCAGGCTTTTGTCCGACTGATGATGACGTCACGGTCGCTCCCATTATCCAACCAGGTAAGATATGGCGTTGGAAACCAAACATTAGTGGTTTTGTCTACAACATTAAACTGTTTTGTGTTACTTTTTTCAGTGGGATATGCATGCCATTTTCGGTGTTTGGTAATCTATACCTTCTTTTCGTATATAAATGCAAACTGTGTCAATTATGATTTATAAGTGTATTATGTGTTCTAGAAACCAATAACTCTGGAATGCTGACTGCTTTTGTCGTGGGATTTTTCCTGCTCTGTGCCATTGTGATTGGAATGATGCTATGGATGGCATATCAGCACCGACGAAGGAATGCAGCCTACACGACTCGGCTACCACGACAACGCCAGCCTGCTGCACTCCCACCACCTGCTATCCCTATTGCTCCTGTTCCAACGCCACCTACACAAGGTCAACATTATGGCTCTCTTCAGTCTTTCTTTGATGATCAGGAACTAAATGAAGGCGAAATTGCTTGCTCGACGAGTTCCAACCAATCCGATAATGTCCTTTTTTCTAGTTTAGCTGATGTACCCAAAATTTATTTTGTTTCTGAATGATTTTGTTTATAGGCCGACCCACCCTGAGGAGATCCAATCGTGTGCGAATCACTACCCAACAACCAGATTATATTTATTCTCGCATAACCCAATAATTTATTACCATTTTGTTCATTTAGCTCTTAGTCTTTAATATTATCATGTTCCTTATTTAACTAAATTTGTTATGACCATTATATAATACACATATATATATATAAGAAATAAATACCTAGATGTAATGTAAACATGTGTGTACCCAACAACTCGGTTGCTTTCATATACCTCGAATAACATTGATCCATGCTATTTCTACTACAATGACGTACTTCTAGTTACAATCCATCCAACGTACAAATACATACTTTTATGATATTATGAAGAAAACTACAATTTTGAGTAAAACGCATACATAGTTGTACGCTATAGCAAATTAGGTGATTATATAGTAACTTGAAGTTTGCATATTACTACATAAATGACAGTGAAAATAACTATGAAATGGAGGAAAGCATCTAGAATATTTCAAGTTGATAGCTCATATGTAAGCATACAGTCGTATATAAGCAAACACGCCTACGTATGTTGTATGTGGTGGCTAACGTACTCTAAAAACGTGGAGTAGACATCCGGATAATTATAATGCAAGCTTCAGAGAGCACAGTAATTTGTTTCTAAAAATTCATCTCACCTCTTTCATTTTACTTATTCGTGTAGTAAACAAAGATACTTTAATATGATAATACTGTGATAAATTACTCTTTTCCTGTAATGCAATAATATGTAATTATCGTTGGACTAGCCCAGACGTCTGAACGACGGTTCTGGCTAATACGAGGTTCGAGAATTCCCAAGGTGAATTAATGCTCTTGTAGGCTAACCAAATCCCTATCATTTTTTGAAATTAGCTATGCTTTTCAAGTATCGTATGCAGCAGTCTATTGCAATTGTTGCATCATGGCACATCTACAATCTATGCATTTGAGCTAACGAAACAAAAAGTAAGCCAATGCGCAGTATATTCGTAGATTTTTTTTTTATTTTTTTCATTTTAAATCTTTTTTTTTGTCGTTTTACATTTGAGTGTAGTAAGTTAATATTACAATTTACGATTAGCACATAGCAAAAAGAGCTCTATGATATTACGTCTGATACAATCATACAACAATGTAATTAAATTTATTGCAGACAACAATTTTTTTTACTATTACGTTATAGTTAGAGATACATGTTACATTACTATACAGAAAAAAATTGCTTCATGCTTTTAAATCTGATACAATCATACAACAATGTAATTACATTTATCGCAAAAAAACACTTTTTTTTCGACTATTACGTTTTAGTAAGAGAAACGTCTGCAGCATATCAACTAACACTACGTAGCTAACGATAATATTTGTGTATTCATTTCTCTTCAAGGGGGAGTAAACGTTCTAAATCTTGAGTTGTTCCATCAAAGCACAGCCCCGTGATAGCTTTAACCCTTGATGCTGCTGTGTAGAATAGTCTATCATATCTTGTGAATCCATCCGTGTCAATAACCACTGCATTCAATGTGGCTCCCTGCATCTATAATTAAAAAATATTCATTTAAATGCGGTTGAGCAACCAACTAAATACATAGAACGTGGCCATGCAGAGCCATGGCTTACCTTATGCACTGTAAAACCATGAGCTGACTGTAATGGGTAATAGGCAACTTTTATTCGTTGATTTGTGTGTTTACAGTGTATCTCCTCAGTAATTGGGACGAGAGGAAAGTGGTGTTGTAATGAATGTAACGGTGTCCCCCGATACTGCAGGCTTTTCAGTACGATAAAATCTGGGAATTCTTTATTTTGTGATCGATATACTGCTTTGACAAATTTTAAAATTGCCCCGTTGTATAAATTTTGTTGGTAGAATATGTTGCGTGTTAACATAATATTAATGTCTTCATGAAACAAAAACTCCTTGTATCGCAATTCACAAGTCGAACACGGAGTGGATAGCTGAGGGCGAATTAGCTTTGCATCAGGAAACTTTTCAAGAATTTTATTTTTTGTATAGTTCAAGACAGCCTTGTTCGTTGTAAAAATCCTGGGACAATTTTCAAATTTCATCTTTTCGGTTTCTGATAGGGCTGAAATGACTCTCGTAGATAGTAATGCGATGTCATCCGACGTGCATTGTTTAATTCTCATCCGGTCTAATATCTCTTCAAATGAAGAGTCGAATTGCTGTCGATAGCTTTTCGTTAATGTCAAAACATGAGTGATAGCTCTAAACTGCATAATTCCTTCTTTAGCAAATTGACATGTCACGATATCAGGATGCTTAGATAAGCTTATATCCATACAGGGAAGTGCTTGAAAGAAATCGAGCGCGATAATTAAATGTATTCCTCCAAAGGGATTTTGGTTATTCCGAATTAGCTGCAATCTTTTATTCAAGACTTGAAAGATCCTTGCCCCAATTATACTACATTCATCCACCAGCAAAAAATCAAGCTTTTGAATGTGCTCTTTTAGCTGCGGGCTATAATTAAATTTGATCATCTCCTCTGGGGAACATTTTACATTGTAAATGCCGAGAAAGCCAAAGATGGTCTTTGATCCAAGCGCCGCGCTTTGTCTCCCCGTGTAGGAGATGACATCATAATGCAGACTGGATTTCATAATTTGGTCGGCAAAGATGGACAAAAGCGTAGTTTTTCCTGTAAAAAAAATAATTATATACCTTGGCTTTTTATCAAACATAGACATTTTAATTACCGTCTTTACCTGTTCCCGCTTTCGCAGAGAGTATAGTCAATGTTCTTTGAAACCGACTTAATTTAATTATACAATCCATTTTCTTGACAGCGCGCTTCTGTTCTGGAGATAAAATCAAATAATTGGCTTTCTTATGAAGTGTCGGCGAATAAATTAACCCGTGCTTCTGAGACAAGAAAAAGTTCTTATAATAGGACAACGGGTAAAAAAAGTTTTCCATTTTGTATAAAAAGAGCCAAGAGGCTTCTACATTCACCTTCAGTTTTAAACAGACTGCTTCACTACTCTTTTCATTCAAAGCTATTTATACTCGAGTTGTTCAGTGAAATGAGTTTTGGACAAAAGCGTAAGAGGAAGATATCGCAAGGGGAAAAACAACCTGACATTCCAAATTCAACTTTTGACTCTTTAAAAATTCGTTTTCAACTGTCGACAATGGATTCCCTTCACGGACTCCCTAATGACGAACAGAAGCTAGTTGATCAGTTTCTGAACCGCCTTGACGACACGTTCATAGACGGCTACGACAGGTATCCAGAAAAAAGTGAGTTTAATTGGTCGGGGAAGGACGTAGCTACCATAGCAGGCAATATAAATTTGCAAGCACGACATTTCATCACAACTGTGGCAGGAAAAACAGATTTTCAGTTTATAATTCGAAAACGAAATCGTCTATCACCACCAAGCATCATAAGATTCCCTACGAAGGATGTGGGGTTTTTCCTAAGCCAAAAATTAATCCCATTGACTGAGGATCTGAAACACAAGGAACATCTTTTTACGGACAATACCATTCATGACCGTGAAAATAGCGAATTTTGGAACGACCCGACTGTTGTGGCTTTAAATGATGAATTGCTTGTTCGACCATTTTCGTTTCACCCGGAAGCGAAAGATATTGAGATAAGTGTCCGGTTTCTTCAAAAACGCAATAACACCACTGCGTCTACTACTGGTTACCAACAAGGCTGGATCGGACCATCAATAATTGTCTCAGAAGTGGAATTTTTGGCTACGATCCATGAAATGGGTAAGCAACTATTATTAAATTTAATTCATCAGTAGCACTCAAAAAATCTTTAGCATAATAAATTGACATTATAATAATTTAAACATTTTGTTATCAGGAAAAGCCTGGAAGGAATTCCTGTCATATCCCGCTCCAGAGGACGAGAACAGTCAACGAATCTAACATCTATGAAGTAATTGTGAGCAGCCAGTTGCTATTGAGGTCCGTCCGTTTTGAACGTTATCAAATCAATCACCAGTACCTTTAGTCATTATTATCGTATACCAGAGAAAGTTTACAACTTTACGAGAGTATCGGACTGTATAAATTTTGTACAGCAATTTTAATCTCTTTTTGTATATTATTTTCTTAGTCGTGGCAATTGTTAATTTTTTCCTATCTCTGATTTTGAGCACAGATTTGCAAATGAACAGACTGAATGTGATTTCTCTGTATATTTTTTTCGTCTTTATCCGTTTTCTATTCTCCTCTCAGATTTTGCACTCAATGTATAAATGAACAAACTTAAAATGATTTGAGCACCTCTGTACAATTTTTTGTTTTCTATTTTTCGTATTATCTGATTTATGCACAAATGTATGGATGAGCAGACTAAATATGAATTAATATCTTTTGTAGATATTTTATTTTAAATCCACCTTTTCCTTCTAAAAATGTGTGAACAACTGGATGAATGAACCGATAGAATGTGATGAATCTAAAATGTAATTGAATTTCAAAATTATGTGTTAGTGTTGGGAATTGCAACACAACTTGAATCTAAAAATGCAGTAATCTGATTTGTATAATAAAAAACAACGATTGGCAATCTTTGTGTTTTCGGCAATTGATTTAGGCAATTAAATTTGGATTTTAGGTATGGACTCAAGTGAGGACAGCGGTTACGTTTCGGACGACAGCATGCCTCCAAAAAACATTTGTAGTATTTGTGATAAATTTGCCTTCATTTTGTGTACTACATGTAATATTAATATTTGTCTACAATGCTCTGAGCAAAATGAGACTGGATTGCAGTGCTTTTTTTGTTTACTGTGAGTAAAAACCTTATATTCATCCGACGTGACCTAGACTCATACATTTGTGAAAAGACAAGCCAATAGGAAGCATTTAAAATGGGGTCTGCTCCAGAGTTTCATGTTTTCAAAACTACAAATTGTTTACTAAGTTATAAATTTGAAAATACAATAACATCATTTCATGCAAGCATGGAAATGGTCAACAGCCATGCTAAACGTTCAATTGTCCGAGAGCTATCAACATATCAAAAATTAAAAATGGACGTTACATATTTTCTCCTTGTGGAAGACAACTATTCAAGCAACACAAGGCGACAATCCATGGAAATAATCGAAGGATACAGCGTGGAATTGGACCAGAACGCAGATGTGGAAAATGTGTTGAAAACAGCAGCTAACGCTGCCAAAATAAAATATTGTACGCGGATTCGAAATTTCAAAATTGTGCACATTTTTTCTTTGGACATAACACTTCGAAGCTTTGATGTGAGTAAATTAACTCCACGCTACCATTTCATTTGATACTTAAAGCCCTTATGTAATTTTTACTGATAAAAGTCAATAACATTTTTTTACAGGTAAAAGAAAATGGACCACTTTCTAATCAAATCACAGCTGCAGGGATCACTCAGTGATCATGTATTTATAAATGGTCGTTTCCTTCAAACATAACAAATTTAAAGTTAAAATTGTCCTTTATGCACTTAAAAAAGCCAAAAACAAATCAATAAAAAAAAAAAACAACCCCCAAAATTAGTGCTTTATACGTATTTATTTATCATCAATAGTTTAAATCATAGTTTGTTATCTTGATTAATTGAATATTACAAAAACATTACAAAATTGCAAGTATATAATACGAAGGAGCTCTTTATATAAAAACATGGTGTAATAGCTAGAAACTTTCCTTTCTTTTTTTGTGGACAACATACAGTAATAACATAAATTATTAATACGCATGTACATCTCTCCACTTTTTATTTTTTCTCATTTTCATATTTTGTATTAGGTCGTAGTTGACAATAGAACAGGTACTCGTTCATAACATCCATAGCAATATAAACATTTTTCATAGCGATGAGATGATGATAGAATTTCATTTTCTTATGCGACTCATTTCAACAACGTTAGTTTCATGGTCATGATCATCATTGTTTCTGCATTGATCATAACGGTTTTCTTAGTATGCACATTTTCCGTACGTAAAGAGCAAAAACGTTGAGCAAACAGAGATGCTTTGCTGATACACAGCGTAATGTCAGGATGGGTTCAATAGCGTTTTATACCATAACTTTTTTATTATTGCATCGATTTGCACCGGGTTTTCGTTATTGTAAATGACAGAGTATCATTATTATGTTGACTGCTCGCCACTCAGCG
>JAQGAG010001413.1:0-10179 GCA_034696835.1 Lepidocyrtus lignorum | reverse complement strand
AGATACGAGAATGAGGACGCCGACCTGGAGGCGAAAATCGCTTCTTCTAGACTATCCCCAAAGGAGTCGAACGTTTGATATCGGTTCTTCACTAAGTCTGAAGCTAACCCTGCAGAGTCAAAGTCGAGTGATATAAAAGCTCTAGGTGATAATAATTTACCCGAATCCACCTCCACCTCATTTAACTATATTGCGCCAGTTATAATCCTCCTACTTATCCTATTCACTCCGATGAGAAGTTCACTCTCAACCCAGTGAACATTTTGGTGTTTATTAAAACCAGTTTTCCAAATATACCTAAATAAGCTCTGTTATATTTAAAGCACCAAGTTTATATACATTAGTACTACCTGGCAAAATCTGAAATTGTAAGTTAACTAATCTTTCAAAAAAACTGCAAAAGTTTTGAAAATAAATTTGTATTTCCTCATAATATATTATTGTTACAATCAAAATTAAAACAGAAAATTAGAATAAATTAGAGTTACCCTTACAAGCAACTCCCTGCCACAAAATAAGAGAGAGAAACACTTCAAGAAATGAAAACAATTTTTTCATGTTGCCTTTTCCATATCTTTCGTGAGCGCGCTGCTGAACGCTGAAAAGTTCTAAAACAAATTGTATTTTTGAAAGGGACGTAGTAATTATTTTAAATTGTTGGAGCAGCTATATCTTGGCAATCATTAGCGTTGTCAATAGAAATAGTTAAAGAGCTATGTACAGTTTTGGCAGTTTTTTGTTACGAAATATACCTATGCAAAGTCACAAGTTTGTACTGCGGTGCGGTGCAGTGTGAGGTCATCCAAACCGAAAGCAATTACTTAGCCTGATATAAATGTAAATATTTGTATTGAAATAAAGTTCGCTTCATCGCGCAAACAAAATGCTTTCCAAATGTAGAAATGCAATACATTATGATAAATATTTATCTGTAAGTTTTATCCATAACGATAGTATTTAATTGAAGATTTTTGTATACGCAATTTTTTAAAATATGAAAGCAGTTTTAAAGCTAGAGTAGAGAAACGTTAATGGAACTGCCTTGTTTAAATGTTTGGTTAAGTAGTTTAAAAATCGAAGTAGGAGACCAGCTTGATGCTGGGTGATCCACACCAAAAAACAAACTTCAGGTTATGATAAGATAGAAAGGAAGTTACCAAGAAATATTGTAGACAGTTTCAATGTTTTTAAATGTAAAGCTATTTAATTTATGTTTTGTATTCTTAAACACTAAATTGTTTGGAAGTAACTTAACGATAAAAAAAAGTACACAGCTGCAATAACTTTAATTGTTTAGCTTTTATTGTAACGGAAAAGATTTTTTTAAACGAGCAATTTTAATTTCACGGTTCCGCATGAATTCTGTGAATCTGCAACTAGTTCTAATTTATTATTTGTGTTGTAAAAGCTGCATGTTTTTGAGTTATTCATAATTTATACTTAATGTTTAATTTATTCTTTACCATTTTCCATTACGAAAGACTTTTTTAGCATAAAAATTAAGTTAAAGTTGTCTTTTAAAGGCAATAAATAAGTAACTATAACTATGCAACGTTTATTGTAATGATAGCTGCTGCCCAAAAAGAAAAAGGCTTAAAATATTTAAACTAATTTTAAACTAATCAAATAAGTATTATTAATTTAACTAAATTATCTACTAAATGTTGTTACAATTAAATTATACTTAATTTATTTCATAGTCCCGCGCATTGTTAAAGAGAGAATGCAAAGTCTACATTTTTTTTTAAACAAATACATAATTAGGATTAAGGCATGTTTAAGCAAACTCGAACAAAAGTCTTGTATAGCGCTCACAATTACAACAGCAACCTTTAAATGTGTTTTAAAATATCTCTACTTACGAATAGGTAATTAAAATAGTAAAAACATGTTTGTACTTGGATCGGTAAAAAACAGTAAAAGTTGTTTAGATAAAAATGGTACATAAATAGCATGAAAAATAATAATGTACTTTGTAGAGAGCAATTAGTGAAACGATATTAACCTCGAAGAAGAAAGAAAAGATGGAAAAAATATGATCGACTGATTTTAATAATTTATAAGCCTATTTATAAACAACATTATATATTATGTATTGATAGTTTACGTTATTACTACTCCAAAAAAATTATCTCGCTGATAAATATCATAAATGAAAATTAAAAATTAACTTGATAAAAAATGCTGTAACGTGCGATTATATATAATTCTTCAGCAGCACCTCAAACAAAGGCATTTCTCAACCGGCATTTCATTCATTTGGATAATTATTGAAGAAACAACTATATTTTATTATATATTTAAGCATATTTTGCATTCTTCACAGAAAATACATTAACCTACTTAAAAATCATGTACATGTGATCAAATTGTGGAATGAATTAAGCAACCCTCTCACAAAGACAGGGATTATGATCATGTGTACGACAAGCTCATGATAAGAACTTATTATTTTTCGTCTAAAGTCCTAAGAAGAAATCAATGAGATCATGATTTGATTGGAATTCCAGGAATGGAATTTCCGAGTGGACTCAAAACGTTATGTTAGACAGTTGTTCATTATAATTAGTACGATGAAATCGAATGGAGGTGGCCATGCTGGTCATGGTCGGTCACTACATTGCATCTACATACTACATTGGATGTTTGTCCTTTGTTCAGCAATCGTTCCATCAAGATCAAAAAGTTTTCATATTGCACAAGTAAAAAAAAGAAGCTGCTCATTTGGATGGAAGTCTTTGGTTTCGTAATGAACCTCTCGGACACTGGATTGGTAATTTGACTTTGATTTTGGAATTATTTCGATTTTGATATATTTTCATAAATTTTGCATCTGAGCTGGTAATTATTAAATTTAAAGGACTTTCACATGTCTTTTTTTTCAATTACAGAACTCCAAACGTAAAAAATGGGGGGCTTATCAAAGTACACGTTTTATATGGTGATATGTGCTTTGATTATCGGGTCGTCGTATTTCCAATTTGTGGAGTCACGTGGCGTTCACTCTACGTTGTTGTCATCCACCCCAACGTCAATACTCTCTACTGGGGCCCCTGCGAGTAAGACGAGGTCGAAGCGCTCTTGTGGAAATCATGTCGGATTAATATTTCTGGAGGCATGCAATAAGAACCACAAACGAAGTCCATTCATCATTACCGTAATTTTGATGGAGTATTACTTTGTTCCAGAGCAGGAGGGGAATGAGAAGAGTAAGGATTGTGATCGTGTTTAATCTTATTATGTTTTGAAATTCAATGAGGTTTAAAATGACGTTTCTTTGTTTCCTTCACAGTTGACCAAAGAAATGCAACCGAACGTGAGATCAAACATGAGCCGGAATTCGCTAATCCTACAGTTTCCACTTTGGTAATTGCGTCAGCAGAGCATGAAGATGACGACAAAAGGAAGATTCATCCCCATGGAGATATGGATAGAAGTCTGAATCGCTTCCCACTATCCTACTCGAGTAGACAGAGAGAACGACTAAAACGGGCGCCTGTCGCTGGAGTGAACTTCCAAACTCTCTTGGAGAAATGCTGCAGTTTAAATGGATGCGGTACCGTTGACTTTACTAGTCTTTGTTAAACACAACATGCATCATACAAAATAATTAAATTGCTATTATGAAGCCTGACATAGTGGTAAAAACGGCAAAATGAAATTCATGTCGATGCCAATTATTTTGTCATTTAGGTATACCTTTACTGCAATGCATTTCTAATACTAAATTGCAGCCTTCAATTAAAGATTTATTTCAATTTTACTTGAATTTTAACAATCCAAAGCAAGTCATGAGATATTACACCAAATGGATTTTTTATTTGCGTCTCTATAAGATAATAATAGTACACATATTTTTCATTGTTTTTGTTGTTTTAATACCGTGGGGTGATTGTACTTATTTCTAAAATGTTATTTACACCGTCTTGGCACTCTAAGATCGCTAACTGGTCGTATTTAGTATAAAATAGTATCAAAATTACAAATGAAGGCGCAAGTACAATAAACATAGAATGTATCTTATTACATATTACTAATTATATGTACCTATGTACCAATACAATCAATTGAACATCATATTCATTGCTGTACAAACATGATAGGTATATATTAAAACCTGGAACACTATCTTAGTCTCATAAATTTACGTTTGAACATTTCGTTATTAAAAAAATCTCTATTTACATGGAATTTTTTATGCTCCTTTCTCTCAACTCAACTGTAAAATGCAACACACGATGCACAGTTGCATAAACAACTGACCTTCAATGAAAAGTCTTAAGGTAAGTCATTAAGTCATAGCATATTACAGGTAATTGTTCCGACAAATTGTATTCATTGCACACTTAAAATTGTGTTTTAATATACGATTCACACTCCTATAAATCAACGGGGATATCTACTGGACTTTAGTTACACATACAATGAGACGAATTAATGACACTACAAAAGTTAAATTACAACTACTACAAAAAGTGTAATGGATTCTAAGCAATAGTAACTAGTGAGCAAGTTGTGTTATATAATAATAACTTTTACAAGTGAAGAGAACATGATTTTATAATATACCTAGTTTAGTTTGGGGGTTTTAGAACTCCTTTCTTACCGCCGCCACTTTTACGCTTGGATTTTCCATTCTTCTTTCCTTGTTTTCCTATGTTCTTAGCATCGATTTGCTGCTTCTCGGCATTCTTGTCCTATAATATAATTATGACAAAAAGGATTGGGTAAAATGCATCGATATAAAATACAGAAAAAATATGTAAGTTGAGAATTGACTAAACTTACTTCGCCATCCGACTTTTTGTTTGCTGGAGTCTGAGGGATTTTGGACTCCTTTTTCCCTTCTTCCTTAGGCGGACTCTTCTCATCAGAAGATTCAGTGGGCGTTTTCACACGAGCTTCCTTGTTCTGGTTGGATTCACTTTCTGGATCCTCATTCTCACCGTCTTCATAAACATAGTTTGTGTAATCTCCTAAAAGGGACGATGCGTCATCCATGATAGTGCTAGCCGAAGAGTCGGAATCCTCAGCGCAGTTGTTTATGGCAGCTTGAACGTTATTTCCGTTTCGGTAGCGAGCAATAACCCTTGAATGTGGAGATGGCATGCTAAGTGATGTCGGAAATTCAAACTTTCTACGCATTGGAGTGGATCCAGTTCGGCCATCGGTCAAATATGTCTCCTCCCAGAACTCGTCCATTGTCCCAGAATTATGATTTAAAGCAGCGGTAACATCAGTACATCCAGTTGTGACTAAGTCGCATTGTTGATCCATATGATGAACCACTGTCTCGATGAATTTATCTTCTCCATTGATAATAGCCTTGACGTGCTGGAAAGACTCTTTCTTCAGAGTTCCAAGCTCCTTATCTTGGGTTTCCAGAAGTCCACAAATTTGGGCGTCAGCTTTCTCAAGCTCAAGCATAGTTTCTTTGCCCATTTCTGCCACTTTGGCGGTCGCACCGCAAAATCCTTCTGAAAAATCTTTGGCAATGTTCTCCGTTCGTGTCACTATTTCCTTGAAATAAGGCTCTGCACTTTCCATTTTGTTGTGAAGGCCTCCCAATGTGAGTTGATGATTGGCCACGTTCTCTGTACGGAAGTCTCCAGCTTTATTGAGAATGGCTTCTGTCGAATTCCTCGATGCTTTGATGTTATTTCGCCCGCTTATTATTTCAGAGGCAAATTCCTTATTGGCCGTTTCAAGCTTATTGTTGACGAATGAAAATGCGCTTGAGGTTTCAGTAAGATGAGTTTCAGTTTCAGATCGTAGCTGATAAAGACTATCACATAATCTGGCAATTTTCAAGTTGTAATCAGATTTAAACTTCTCCTGTTCAGTTTGAAAAGTAGAGAATTTAGTAAACACTGCTTCAACGGTGGAGCCCCATTTATCTCGAAGTTCAGACAGCGTCTTCTCCGTATGGCTGAAGCGCTGCACATTACCCTTCAAAACGTCCGTCACGAGCTTATTCATCCCATCGAACTGTTAAAACGGAAATAGGTGTTCATTTCATGATGCATCACATGAATAGTTAAGCATGTTTGTGAGTCCATTATCAGGTTCTATTAGTATTTGTTTCGGGCGTAATTAGTTACCTTTGTTTCAATTGCTTTTTGCAAGGTCACCAGATCATCTTTTACTCCAACAAACTGTTTCTTCAAATTTTCCAGCGATGACGATAGAGTGGCCATATTTGCACTCAACTTATTTAGTCCGTTTCCGCTTTCTTGCTCAATGTAGGCAGCAGTCGAATCGAGGTGAGCCTTCGTCACCGAATTCTGTAAGTACATCAACAAAACATGAAATACGTTAAGTGTAAGTGAAGCCCAAATCGTATTTATTATAATGTGATCTTTTTACAAAAAAAACAGTAACTTACAAATTTATTGCACGCGTCACCCAAGGAGTTCTGCAGTGTTTCGATTTTCACCGCTGTGTTGTAAAATTGAATGGTGTAGATCTCCATGCCTTCCTTTTGCTCTGTTCCGCGATTACCTAAATAAAAACAACATGAACGTCAGTAATGTCTTATACTTTTACGATGGTAATGTTCACAATAAATGTGATGAATAAATCCATCACTTACTCAGGAGCTCTCTCAGATTGGATATCCCAATTGTGTGCTTCTGTTTAATGTCATTGATGTTGTCAATGATTTCGTTGACAGAAATGTGGAAGTCTTCTCGGAACCGTATTCCATTTTTCCAGTTATCTTGCTCCACTTGCCTATCGTAAGAAAAACAAGATGTTAACATCTAAATAATATGCTAAGATAAGAATACTATTGTTTAAATTCGACTTTCTAGAATTCAGCCTTACTGTTTACGCTCCAGCCGTCCGTGTAACGCTTCAATAATTGAAACAGTGTCATTGGCTGTATCCAAAAGGGTGTTTGCCTCAGTTGACATTTTTTCTTCTGTGACCTCATGGTACTTCAACAAGTGCTTCAGCTCACTGTTCTTCCTGTGAGTGATATTCAGCTTTGACTCCAGTCTTTTCTTTTCTGCTGTAAGACTATCCAAAATAGTTTGTTTCGTTTGAACATCCAACCTCAAGTCTGTAACTAGCTCCATTGACTCCCGCAATTCCTCCTAGCGAAACGTAAAATAATGGATTTAAAATTATAAGCCATGCATTTATATAAATTAATAAACGACAGATAACATTATAAAAAGTTATTCTGACCTCTCTGTTTGTAACACATTCCTCAAGCTCCCTTATCTTATTACTCTTCTCGTTTAATTCGTGGTGCTGGGAGTCAATCTGAGCAACCATTCGAGCATAATTGTCGTGATCCAAGAAAATGCCATTTTTATCCCGGGCGGCATTTAAGTCCCTCCGTAAGCGTTCAATCTCATCTGTGTACATGGTAATCGCCTCCTTCTTACTTATCTTTTGATTTACTTCGGGCCTATTCATGATGTTCTTGGCGCGGTGGGCATAATCCAATGTACTCAGGGTTTCTTCGATGTTTGTAGCAGCTGGTGAAATAGTGGCAATAATTGATGTCTTTGTTTTACCGCCCAATGAGTCTTGCAACAACCGAGTTAACTTGGATTCCCTGCGATAAATTAATACGAAAATTACAGACAGTCTGTTTGCATACGCATGCATAAAGCACTTCAGCATAAGTTGCGACAAAACATACCTGTAGGGCACATGTGGCGTTCGTTCCACTAAAGCACTGATAACTCGACCCAGAGTCAACAGAGATTGATTAATGGATCCCGCTTCGCGAGCTCTTTTGTCCACAGCCCCGGACTTTCCAATGTTCTCCGATCCTGCCAAGTCAACTAAATGCAACTTTCCGACCTTGACCATTTCTTCTCCTTCAACGCTGCTTTCCTTAATGTGCACGGTGATGGTGAAAATTGTGTGCGAACGGCTATGAAAAAAAGTTTAATTTTAACCTCTTAATCTCAATGACTCAAATATACAGAATAAAATATAGTAGATTCCCACTTCCTCAACTTAACTTACCTAGACGTTGCATTCATCAAAGTAGCTGCCGTCTTCCTTTGCTGGGTTCCCTTATCAATAACTGCATACACTTCATGTTTGTTATTGACAATAACTTCTTCTAATCCCTGAATGATTACAGAACCCTTTCTGGTTGCATCCTCAAACAAGCGCAGTGTTCTAAAAAATATTAAAAATCATGACAGATTATTATTCATTCTGACCACATCATCAATAGAGTATGCTGGAATTTAAACAGAAACAGGTACGTAATAAACGAATATGTAGTCATACTTGGCTTTATTCTCGTCAATAGGAGCGAGGAGATCAAACAACTCTTCATTGTACAATTCCAAGAAACTCGTTTTCACAGAGTATTCACAATTCATCAAACGAAGCTCGTCGAAGAGTTCACTGAGGGCCCTTGGCAGAATCCCGGCGTTAGGATCCTGTGTATCAACATATGATATATTAAATTAAGAAAACACAATTATTGATATTTGGAAATGGATTAGCCTATGGAGTAATTTCAATCAACTTGTAACTTACACTTTCAATCCCATTATTCCCTTTCCGCTCTCCTTCCATTGTAAACGTCTTCCTGCAAAATTAAACAATTTAACGTTTACAATTATACGATCTAACTTTAATTGTTTAATTGATCATAAGAAGCCGCCAATACAAAACAAAAAACAATTGAATCACTAACCCCGTTCCCGTTTGGCCATAGGCAAACACAGTGCAGTTATATCCTAGCAGGACTTCAGCCAACAGCGGCGAAACCACTGCTTTGTAAACATCAATCTAAACACAAATGAAATCATAAATTGAACGTCACATTTGATATCTTAAAACACACAATTAACGTTGTCAACCTTTTAAAATCACCATACCTGCCTAGATCGGGGGCCAAACACCCGGTCAAATGTAAACGTCTTTGAAAGGTTCGAGACAGTCCGCTCTTTAACGACCACCTCTCGACTTCCAGGCGTATCAATAACTTCCGATGCATGTTTAACAGTTTCTTGGGTGTTCATAGGCCTACAAAAAACAAACATAGATACATAATTTGATAATTTAACATCGTATTTTATCCATGTATAAATTGCTTGTAATCCAATTAACTTAATTGCTTTCCTCCATCTAATCTATATCGCTTTGATTTCACTCACCTAACTCTCACAAACACCTGAATGTTCTGATTCTTCTCCTTCGGCCGTCCCCCACACCCTCCATCTCCTTGGAGAGTTTGTCCAGCATCCATCCTGATCCTGGGGCGTTGAACCTGCAAATGACACAGTTAACAGTAACAATAAATAAATAACCACAACACAAATCACATCCCCTCACTGAGTAAGTCAGGTACAGGGGGAAAGCCTTCCTCTCCATCCAATTTCCCCCGTTCCCCATGTCGTCACCTTTCCAAACTGTAACGTAACCACAAACTCACCTTCTGAAAGGTCACGCTCCTCGAAGTACTAGTTCCTTCAATTTTGACTATGGCACTTCTGCGCTAATCAACTATGTATCTTAATTAGCCTTAACTGACTGAGTAATTTAACTGAACTGCTCAGCTGGAAAGTATCAACATCAACACATCAAAAAGACAAGATACAAGAAGACTCGTCAACTCTCAACTCCACAATGAATTTTTTCTAACTGCGAGATCACTAGTATTAAAATGAGACTTTAAAAAATGATACTCCTTGTCACCTCCAATTAACTAAATAACTTAAATTTTAAATTTTAAGTTTGGCAGCAAAAATGTAAATAACCAAATTAACTTCAAGCTCAGGCTGAACATTGTCCGTTGACTGCTTTCTACAAACTGTCCATATCCTTCATTCCTTTTCCTTATGAGATGACAATAGCGAAAGAGCCCAGTTGAAAAAGTGGAGGTTTGTTCCTTTTTTCAGCCCAGCTCATCTCCCTCCTCAACCCATTACCATTACAAGGATCACACAAAGTGTCGGCTGAATTACACAAGCAGGGTAGGAGGACCCAGAGCACATTTTTTTCTTCATCGTCTCATCCGTTGATCAAGTCAAAACCAAAGAAGACGATGAATACCGCGCCACCGTTATGATTGGACAATATGACGAAAGGCGGAATGCGATTGGTTGAAGGGAGATGGTATCCGTTGTTGATGGTTGTGGTAGCGACTTTAGTATGGTAGGGTATGGGCAATGGTTTCTTTATCGGAGGAAGGAGCAA
>JAQGAG010001412.1:0-10185 GCA_034696835.1 Lepidocyrtus lignorum | reverse complement strand
TAAATCATTACAGTTATTTCTGGTCAACTTAAATGGTCAAAAAATCATATCATGTTACTGTTATCAGTTATCTATATGAGTTGGTCAGTTTTTTTAATATATATTTTCAACGCGGTTGTTTCATAAGTCAGCTTTAATGATAGTTAGGTCTAAATTTTTAGAAGTCCCAGAATTTTATTATAATCCTATTTCAGAATTATTAAGATATTTCATCTGTGGTATTTTTTGTATTTTTAAGACAAGTTGTTTCATACAAATATTTGATTAAAACACTCAACTTGAAAAAGGATCATGGTATTTTTGTAATTACATAAGTACTTAATTACAAGTGCGTTGATTTATTCTTAACAATGGAAATATTATGTACTAATTTATTCATTAGTTGGATTTGTTGGTCGTTAAAAAGAAATATGATCTGATGATGATAAGTCAGTCATGAATCATATTCAAATTAAATGTAATAAATGTCCACGTAGTCTTCAATCCATAAAATTGATTTTGGAATTTAAATGTCGGTGATAAAATGATTGACTCTGATCTGATCTCCAGCACGTGTCAATTCACTCTAATTTACTCATATAAAAATCAATAATTGCTTAACTCATTAAAAAATGACCCATCAATCCCCCTAATCAAACGTCCTCTTAAATTATCGGAAGAAATGAGAGTAGTCCTGTTCGAATGGGCACCAGAAAGTGGCCGCATAAATTACAATTTTTTTAATGAACTTTTCAATCAACCGGACTTTACTTTAGACTTTTGGCTTGCGGTACCCTGACCCATGCAGCATGCCAAGTACAGAGGGAGAGAGGAGAGAACATGAAAAAATGGGGAAGTAAGCAAACAGAAAATAGTGAATGGAGACAAATGAGAAAATGTGTTTTCTTTCTCCAACTTTGTTCATGTAACCTTAGTATGTTTATTTTGGCTACAAGTTTTGCAATTTAAGCAGCTCATGTTATATGCACATTCACTGCACACAGTTTTTCGATTGCAAGGCTAGGATGGTGTCCTCGACGGGATAGTGAATGAGGATGAGTGCGAATTACCCAACCCGCAAATAGGGAGATCCGGGGACTGTGGGAATGACACGGTTGGGATACGTGGCTATCCTATCTGGGTCATCATCATCAACATGTTGATCGGCGGTTGACCCGGCCTAGCTATGTTGATGATGATGAGTATGACCACTATATGTTGTCAGACTTCCTCGATCTGTTGAAGCCACCGCTCAAGATTCACAAGCCGAATAAGCTTAAGATCACTTCGATGGACCTCCCATCTACAAGGGGGACATGATATATTGCGTGGACATTGTTTATGCCTTAACCAAGGACTATTTTGCGAGGAAGGGCAACCCGATTGAGGAAGCTGTGGATATTAACGAGATGGCGGTAGCTGTGGACATGCCGGGATATGAGCCTGTGAGCTCCACGTCGTGGAGGCAGAGGGAGGAGTATTGCGCGAGGCTTGTTCAGAATGAGTGGAGGAGACATAAAAACCACCAGGTAGAAGGAAGCCCAAAAAGGAATGGGAAGGGGAGGACGGGGTATAGGCGTGTCGGTCGGTGGCGATGGGAGTGACAATGGGAAGGTCCTCATGCAGAATTTGAAGGGGAAATTGCCCACAGTTAAATCCCACATTTCAAATGTTCAATGAAAATTTTAAATCCTCGGAGTTTTTTATTCGCTAAATGCAACTAATATAAAAAAAGCTTATCAAACCACTCATCCTACTCAATCTAAACTAATCACCTAACGTTGATAATTAAAAACAACATTATGACCAAGGGATGTCTTTTAGCTTGTTTCTTTTTAGTGGCGAAACCTCAATCAGTAACATAACCTAATCATTTAAACCTAATCAGACCTTTCCTCCAGGGACCATCATAAAATTGAATGGAGGAAACCACACTTGATTACAAATTTTTCCGGCAAAAACATTGAACGAAGCAATTATTATTGAATTTTTGGCGACTCCTCCAATCTTCCATGCTTCTCTAGGTGTAGGACGTATGCATATCGAAATGAGTTAAAAATAAAATATTGATGTTCTGCCATAGTTGATCTTTTTCCATGGTTAGACTGCCCCCACTACTTACCTTACCTAGCAGGTTCAAAGAGCTTAAATATATTTCAGTAAATGCGAAGAAGGATGCATGCATGAGGAGCCGACCAGGGTCAAAATCAATGCAGGCAATACTGAGAATTTCTAAAAATAAAGTTAATTTGAAGAACGTTGAAATACGCATAGTCGGGAGCCAAATAAGTCAACAGCCCATGCCGTGCAAGTATCCATACTACAATGCTAAAAAATTGAATGCACATTACCACTCCGACCTGTTTTTTTTTCCTTCTTGTCAGTAAATGTGTTCATTAATGTCTTATTTCGTTACTATATTTTGCATTACATTTCTTTCGAGTTTTAAATTGCTTGAGCTATGCTAAACCCTTAAAAAATCACACATGAATAAATGACTTTAAAGCGTCAAAATGGAGAAAACCAAATTTCGACGTGAGTCGGTTACCCTTGAAATATCGTTTAAAATGTGGTAAAGCATTCGTTTTTTATGTTGGTGGATGAAGTCAAAAATCTTTAATGCCAAAAAACTTCATTTCGTGCCATCGACCTAAGAGAAATATATATTTTTTACACTTATTTCAAGTTTAACCTTAATGTGATGGAAACTAAATGCGGAATGAAAAGTAAGTTCCAAAACCTCGGTATTTATACCTTTTTGGGTGAAGGGGAAATGCAAAGATTGGTATTGGCGATGGCTGATGTTGATACAAGGGGAATTCATTGGAAATTATTTGGGTACGTGCATTCAGCAGCATTCTGAGAACTCATCGTCAATTAAAATTAATGTAATGTGCTATTGTCGTTTTTTATGGACAGCCAGGTTATGACTCAATTGATTGATTAAATTTTTTATTTGGACTTTTCGTAAGCAAATTTACAAAAAAACACCCAATTGTTACAAAGATTACAGAGTCTGTTTGCATATGCGAACATTAATAACTCTTCAAGTAAATTAATCCCTGATCTCCCAACGATAATCGATTATCGCGCGCACTGGGGCTTTTCTCTAATATTCCAAAAGACAATAAATCAAGAAAAAAATTGCCGTGTCAATACCAAGATCCTTATTGACTATAAGCTCTAAGGTTGAGTAACAAAATCTCTACATTTTTTCTTCTTTCTTTTCTTTAAACTACATCAAAGATATTACCCTTGCAATTCCAATATTCAATACAATTTTAATTTTTTCAAGTTTATAGAGCCGTGTCATATCCATAAAAATATGAAACATGAGTTAAATACAGATTACTATATCATCATATTTCGAAAGGTTAGGAGATAACATCATGATGAAAAAACGAGTCTACACAATACATAATTAGAAGCGAAAATGAACAATTTAAAAACTTGAAGAAATCAAGAACTCAACTGACTGTGACTCATCTCCCCAATAGCATGGAAACTGCGGATTAAAAAAAAATGACGATGAGAGAAATAAAATTAAAAAATTTTATGAAAAATGACGATTAATCTTGGTGACTAGGATCTAGACTGCTTGTCAGTAAGTACACTTTCCTTACAAACGAGCTATCCCTTTCCGCCTGCCTATCTGTGAGCTGTACATTCCGTAAATTTCTAAATTTGGAGGAATGGAGGGTAAAGAAGTCAAAAGGGACCGAAATTAATTTCAGAACTCCAAAGTCTGAATTCAACTACTGAATTAAATTATAAATTGGACACATCCTCGCATTTCCCCCCTAAAAAGCATTTCGTCGCTGATTTCTTAAAACAAGACACTTGAAAAGTGCGACAGTCTCAAAACCATACAAGTGAAAAACATGATAGTGTCAAAAACGGGCATATGAATTCTCCGTCGGTTTAATCAGTGACGATTTGGGTAATCAAGGTACATGAAATGGCCTTTTTTTATACGCCTGATATGCAAATAAATACTGAATAGGTACCTGTTTTTTGCTCTTCAAAGTTGATGGGATTGAACCACCGTAATCAATCTGTGAATGGAATTTGAAAATTCAAAATTCCATGCATCCCACTTGCCCAGTCTTCTCAAAGCCCCTATTGCTGGAGTTGACTATTTTCAATGTGAAGCAAAATGGCTTGGATAAGTATGGAGCTGACTGCTAAAAGCTTACCTTTTTGTTCAAATTAATAGGTTGGATTTATTAGGTACGTACCTGTAAAGTATGTATAGGCTTTGACATGTGTCCGTCTGTCCATCTGTTTACTCCCTAGCGTCTAAACGCGTGAACTAATTTTATTCAAATTTTGCACAGAGGTACATATGGTAAAAAGTAAGAACCCTATTGTTTTTATCCATAACCATAACCCCCGCCAACTCATTCATGAACTTTGACCATGTGTGCAAGCCTTATCTGTGCCTATTTCAAGTGGGGACTTTTAAGGGCTGCATTGGAATAATGAATGACGCCATCGAGAAAATTGACGAGCTGCCGCATAGGCAAGTCTCATTTGTGATGTATATTTACTCTGTGATTTTTATTATCTTTGGCTACTTCTTCACGCTGAATTCGTGGGGCTTATCATCGATAACTTCAACGAACATAAGAAGCAAGCTGGGGGTAGTTTGGATATGCTCATGACGGTGGAGCAATATTATGCGGCGATGCAGAAAATGGGGATTAAGAAGCCGATCGAGGCCATTCCACAGCCAACGGTAAGGAAATAAAATTATGTCAAGCCTTTTCATGTAAAGTCGAGGCAATGTGAGAAACTATTTTTTTATTTCAGTGGAAGCCGCAGCAGGTGCTGAGGTTGGTAAATGGGGCGAAGGGGATAAGGACGCTGCTGTTTGCGTTGGCCATGTGACTTCCGGCTGTGATATTGGAGAACTATTTCCAGGCCACGGAGGATGGTGGGCATAAGGTCCTCATTCAGAATTCGAAGGGAAAGTCGCCATCAGTTGATTCGCACACTTAAAATGTTTAAAGAAAATTTTAAATGGAGTTTTTTTATATTCGCTAAATGCAAACTAAAGCTACTTAATAAAACCAAAAAAAAAGACGACCACTTGCTTTATTCACCTCGTCGCTTGTCCTGTATTGATGGACAAATAAAACTTTAAAATCATGTTTGATATACACCACAACCTTCATTGAGAACATGCAAAGCCATTTGTCATGTCAGTCACAAGCAAGGAAATGTCAATTAAAAGGGATAGGGATACTGACACCACAAAACAAAATTCACAAGGTCATCAAGTAAAACGCTTGTACCTGTTATTATTTTGCGAGATTCAGTTAGCACCACCGCTGTCAACAGCCATCTTCATATTATTTGCAATGGCTGCCTCCTTCGCCACCATCCCCTCCTCCTCCTCCGCCCTCTGAGCGGCTTCCGCTGCTTACTTTTGTTTCATAGAAACTTAACATGATAAATAATTATGATAAATAAATAATGATAAAAAATTAACTGCCTATACCTATTCCAAATATGTTTTAAACATGGCCTGGCCATGATAACTCATGAATTAAACAAAATTCAAATTGAACAAAATAAATTTTAAAGGTTATAAAGCAATGCATTGATACTGAACAATTTATGAATAATGAAATAACTAATGACATATTAACAACTACATTTTTACAAACAAAATTTTGTCATAAAAATAAATTTAAAATTTCTAATGCAAGTTTTAGTTTAGGGAATAATACAAAGTTCCATTTTTGGCGTCAGATTTATGAAAGTCTCAAAGGACCATATTACTCTTGCCAATAACTAAAGGAGAGGGCTCTGATTTTTTTGCGTGTTTTAAAAGATATACGCGCTCGCCCGGACTAATGGTGTTCCCTCTCCCCTTCAACTGTTGTTTGTCTTCAAACATGCCCATTTCCTGAAGAGAAAAAATTAGTATATTTATTTGTAAATTTTTAAAAGCAAAAAAAAAACAAATCTTCAAATGCTTGTAGTATTCAGACAGTTCGTCTTGGTCCATGTGGGCTGTGGAGCAACGCAAGTTTTATTTTTGTTCCTGCAACTACTCTGTGAAAAATAATTTGCATAGGGAATCCAACGAGTTATAGACAGGATCCGCTGGTGCCTTTTAAATTGGCATCATGCGCCAATAAAACCGCATAGGTTCGTTATCCTCCATGGAAAAGGTAGTGAACACGGCTGCATTCTCACCATTCCGGCCGGTTAAATTCTTGAATTGGTACGCCAAGGGGATTGGGATGGATGTTGCGGCTGTGACGTGACACGTGAGCCATGTTCGTTTTCGTTCGCATACAAGCTAGCTTGCGTTCCTGGCGAAGTTCTCTCTAGCAGGATCCCAGTATTCCATTGTAGAATTTTTTATTCGTTGAAATTAAATTGAAGTTAGGGAGATTTTTGGATTTAATTTAGTTTTGACTTGGGCAAGCTCTGTTTTGGTTATCCATGCCGGCTGCTACTCCCATAGCAGCGTGATAAGTTTAAAATCTCTTTACAAAGGACAATCGGTGGGCTCTGCTTCCGCAGTGAAAGCAAAGGGGTGCGTGTTCTCGCCTTAGATGGGCAGGTATGTATTACCTGCACCTGCTCGGCCAAAATAGGTAGTTCTACAGTTGGGACCAGGAAAATAAAACTGAAAAATTCCTGTAAACAAAAGTCAGAGTCAAACAGGTTCTCCGTCGGCTGCTCTCTCCTGAAAAACCGAAGTCGAACTAAAGGACCAAAGTCCAAATCAAACCGCTGGCTACTCTTCTTCCTTCCTCTTCGGCCCATAAACTCAATCTTCCTCCTTTCCAGCTTCCTCCACGTCATCGTCCTTAATCCACTCTGCATTCTTATACGGGGAGAGGTCACTCCCATCCGGATCGTGATCCCCCTTCTTAATGTGGTAGTGGGTATGTGAGCCACATGACTTCGTGGAGTCCGCATCCACATCCCCCTTTATCATCCCCACTTCCCCCTCCAACACCTCCCGCACCTTCATCCCCTGCAGACTATTCATTAGTTTTTTGAGGTTGATGAACATTCTCGCAGTCTCCGACAACTAGGCCTCTTCCTATTCCCACGGGCAGCGGCAGCAATCTTCTTATTATTCACAATTGCAGGTTCCTGTTCCGCCATCGCCTACTTCTCCGCCCTGAAAGCAGCTTCCGCTTTATGAGCTGCCTCCGGAACAATCCTACACCACCAAGTTTTTAAGTCCGAATACCTTTCTTCTTATCCCCGCCCTCATCAGCACGCAGTCCCACATGGATCCAAACCATTTCCCACACGATACCTGAGACACGGTCTCAATCGAATGTACAAATTCCGTAAATTTCCACCGGAGCATCTCGCCTCCAGGAAAAAAAAGGTCTTATCGAAGTCGTTCTACGTGAATAGCTGCATCCCCATCACAACATAAATGAAGATGATAATCACAAAGAGAAACACGAGGTTCAGCGCCCCCGCCATCTTCCGCATAATGGTCATCTCCATATTTAACGTCAGCAAAGACTTACTTGACCAGCTTTAAAGACCCTAAGGAGACCAAAGCTCTTCGAAGCCCTTATGTCGGGCAAATTGGCATCCTCGAAGACCACTTAGATAAGGGAGAATGCGACGATGATGAAGTCGAAGACGTTCCAACCGACTTGGAAGAAGCACTTGGGGCAAATGGCGATAAATCATGACGTCAGATTGAATATCGTGTTCCCTCCAAGTAGCAAGCTATTCATCGGGGGAGATTCTCCTCCAGTCTGTAGTGGTACATGGCTATGAAGACTTTATAACATAAAATTCACCCTTTCATAACTACAATGCCCCACGCAAACGGAAGCAATTAAATAAGGGTCAAACAATCGCGGAATTATTAAAAGCGGATTATTGTTAGCGTCATATTTGCGTTTCGTGGCATCAAAGAAACAAGTTTAAAAAATCCTGAGCCAGTTTAAAAAGAACATGATCCAAAGTTGATGAGTCGATGATCATGTTAAATGTGAGCGTCACTTCTTCCTTCATATTCATTTTTGATCTATATCAGATAGAGACTAATCCCCGTAGTTGTTCTTGGCCCTCTGGATGAGCAGGCTTTTCAATTCTTGCTGACCTGTACCCCAAATACGGAGCCGTGAAGTGGTGGGCCACTCGATAGAATATCTGGGACATAATACAAGACAGTCTGGATGCGGGGAGCTGTTGGAGGAGGGCCGTAAGCTAAGCGATAAAAAAAATGTTTTAAAATCAGAATGAGCTTCAGCAGCTTCTTCGCCAATTAACCTTGGTTTGGGTTTGTTTGATAAGCTTACTAATTTTTTGTTGAAGTCCATTACAACATACACGCGTGGACTTGTTTTGCTAAAATTATGCTATGTTTATGTAGTTTTCTAGTTTTAGTAGTTTGAAGGATTGAAAGATCTCATTTGCTTCGGAGGGATTCCGATCGCTAGAAAGGGGTCAAAGGGCAAGGCCATTTTTGTTTTTAAAGAACGAGGTATATTGAGAGGGGGTGTCAAATGCAAATCAATTTAACTCTGGAGTTAACAAGCCACGTTTAGATTTGGCCAAGTGGTAGTTTTGATATCAGCTACGCCATTTCATTTATCATTCAATAAATTTAATATGAAGAATAGCCCGGCTCCTTAAATTGCACTTGGCAGCCAATAGTCTCAAATATCCGCATGGACAATCTCGTGCACTACTCACGCAAAATGTATCTTATCAGAAAAAAATTGAACATTACATTTTTTATTAGCATCATAAATCCACCATTTAATCATATTTACGACCTATTGAAAATGATAATAAAAATATTTGGACATAAACGCAAATAAGAAGGGTGATGCAAAAAATCAGCTTTTTACTTTCAGCTGCTGCAGCTAACCGCACGAGACTTTTTCTGCCATCTCCCGCACGGCTTCCTACTCGTTACTTACTAGGGTTGCGAACAATGAAAAAAATAATTAGTACAATATACTACTCCTCCATTTTTATGCAGTCTTCCATATTCAGGCGATGGTGTGAAATTTTACTAACTAATCAAAGAGACAAGGTCGAATTTATAAAATCTTTGACAAACAGATAATGTGATATTAATTTTATGAGATATTGTGACCAAAGATGAATTCCTATTTTTATTGTGTGATCCTTTGCCAAATGCTTGTTTTTTTTCGACGAGCCAGGGTAAAGTCTTATAATTTTCTGATGATGAGATGATGACGACGTAAAGTCTTTTCCCCTCAGTCACCTTATTTTCCATGAGGTTTTTTTCATGGTTAGTTTTTCTTGGTTCTCACAGCTCTTGGTAAAATTTGGTAATTTAGGTTTTTATTTTTGAATTATAAATACTGCTACACAAATAAGCTATTTTTTAATCTATAACCACTATTTACACTGCTGCACTTATAGTCTGAAATAAAGAATGATAATAATATTAAGCTACCTATATATCCGTTAATATTAAATACAAAAATTCCATGCTTGAAATAGTCTTTCTGCTGAAAGGAAAGCACAATATTTATTGAACTTAGCATTGGATGGGTTAAGATCCTCAAAATTAGGCAGCATTTTATTGTAGGCTTAAAAATCAACTGGGATGAACATGTTATCAAGTCATGTTCCCTTCATAACATGTCAAACATCTTCAGACTTTCTTATTACTCATTAAAGCCTATTATTAAATCAATAAATTCTAGTAATTGGAAAGAATCACACGCATATCAACAGATGATGCTCAAGAGGATAGATAAGTCATCATTAACATAAAACAGCAATATTTGTATGGGTAACGCCTACTGCTTTTAAAACCCAATAAAAATACCCAGTACTTTTCTAGCTAGTCTCAATTCACCCCTTTAAACCACCTTGTTATGGAAATGGGGTTAGTTGTACTTTACTCGAAATTTTCCCATGATTCATCCCATTTTTGTTTTTAAAATTTTATAAATACTCTTTTTTTTTAATTTCTCTATCCTTTGCTCAACTGACTAACTTCATGCACTATTTGCCATTTCACTTTCATTATTTGGTGAGCTGGAATGGACGCGAGGTCATAATAATGTAATCCATGAATGTGTCGTGGAAAATTCCATTAACTTTTCATTACCCAACGGCACTCTAAAACCTATATCAAAACTAGCACTAACAATAAGAAGACTGAAGCAGAGTCATATATATATTTCAGCAAGTTGTCGTAGGAGATGTTGCAATTGCAAA
>JAQGAG010001411.1:0-10188 GCA_034696835.1 Lepidocyrtus lignorum | reverse complement strand
TTTAGACGCTAGAGCGCAAACAGACAGACAGACGGACAACGTCAAAGCCATAACATACCTTACAGGTACGTAATAAATGATAGCCAAACAAGGCAACTCACCATTATGAATTATGGACAGCTCGAAACTAATTTTTTATCGTCTACCAGACACGTTTTGTAAATTTTTCTCCTGTAGGAAAAAATAGCTCCCACTTTTCCCTCATATTTTTTCATATTTTTTCTTAGCTCATGACAAGAAAATCGTGTTGAGCTGGCTTGTTTGCATTTTGCTAAACATACCATATTAGATTATAGGATCATGTCCAGAACGAATTATAATTCCTTTAAAAAAATCCTGATTGTCTGCTGGCGATAGTAGCATGGCATGAGCAGAGCTTCAGTTATTATCCCGTCATTGAAAAAATATTTTTGCCAAGAGGATAATTGAAGGAGAAAATGAATGGCGATCTCCGATCTCAATGAATCAAATGAATGGTTAGGAGAGTTTTTACTAAAACGAGCCAAACCCATCATAATATAATCATAATCATAATCATATATCCTAAAAAACGATACATTTCGCAATGGAGCTATTGTTTGATGGGCCATATTATAAAGCCATTCAGCTTAGCTTCAGTTTTATTGTATTGGGCTTGGGAAAGGTGTGTAATTATTTCTCTTTCCGACCGTTCGTTGACTTTAGTATATCCAAATATGAAACCTTCGTAATTTAATTATAAGAAATAACTAACTTTTTTATGCTCGAAAACTTAATTAAATTTTTAAATTTTAATATGAAATCCAATGTCAAATGGACTTTGACTAGGCCAGATGTGTCATTTTAATATTCATCCTTAAGCAAAGTCGTTAGCCGAATGCCAGGGTACATCTGGATTTGGTTGGTTTTGCAATTGTTGCAAATGGATTTGACATGCGAGCGAGTTCATTTCATTTTGGTACATTGTTTCAATGAATGTCTGAATTTATGGCTGTTACTAGGTTCATAGGGTTTTTATGCTAGGTTTCCATCCGTCCATCTCACTCTCATCACGATGTATCCCAGTCTGAGAACCACATTTCAACAACAATTCACCTGTCAAATAAAAATTCGTATAAAGTATTACAAACTTCTCATATCTTCACTTCTTTCGCCCATCCGTCATCTCAGATCATATCATAATCATAATGTAATGAAGATTTTTATCGTCTTTGTTGTAATTTTCCATAAAATGTGATACGATCAGCATTGTGGTGAACTGAGAACATCTTTATTTATAGATGAGAGGTTAGGATAGATGAGATGATAATCTAGAAGGGATATAGGGCTAATCGTGTAAAATTGTTGATAAGTTTGACAGTTATGGATAATGCATGAGTTTTGTTATGGATGGTGAATTTTAGCATGAAGTGAAAGTCGGTGAAAGCAAAAACATTTAGCGCCATCATGTTTACTTAAATTGGGATAATTTAATGATTATGATTGATAAAAACATTTTGGTTTCTATTCCCTTTCAGATTACTAAATAATCAAGAAAAAATTATCTCTGAGGAGGAAAGACTTTGAAAAATTGCAAAGTTATTATTTCATCAAGGATGACACTCGCGTGAATATCTTCTCAGCAAAGTGCTTCCCAAGCTACTACAATTAACAAGGAAAACTTGAAGATCCCAAATATTCCTCAATATTCTACAGACTTGAGCAGTTTTTCGCCGAGGAGCTCATGTCATATCACATCTCACATCATGAAACTTGCCCGAGCAACTGATTCTTTGAGAGCAAGTGTTGCCTAAGATGAACCACATCAGCTTCGTGAAGTTTTTTGTGCAAGGCCTGTGAAAAACCAATTTTTTCAGCATCACACAGCAGGGGCAGTAAGCAGGAATAACGTATATTATCCTTAAGAAGCTCTGCGGTTTTTCTTAGTTGTGAAGTTGTCACAAGACGGAATGCAAGACGCAGCACCCTGAACACCAATAACAGCTATTTAACTGATTCGGAATCAATTTTGTTTTGTTAAGTTTTGTTGTGGAAAAGTGTGTAGCTTGTTACGTTTTTCAAGGAATTTGTTTTTAATGAGTTTTACAAATAAAAATATTTCGCGAAATTCGGTTTATATCCTTACAATATAGTCAACTCCTCTCCTAATTTATTTTTATGTTCGGCAAACTCACATTCATTTTATGCTAAAATAGTATTTTGTGCTACGGGAAGTCATCAAGGATTACGTAAAACGTAACTATGAAGCACCTGTCTCACCATAAGCCATCGTGGGAGTTCAAAAGAGCACGTGCGGTGTTCGGATACGGTGGTATATCAACAGTCGTTTTGTTGGTGGTGTTGAGCGAGGCGCATAGGGCATTTGGTATGTATTTTTTTCAAAGTGATTTAGTCGATTTTTAAATGTATGAAAAAAATAAGCATTTTAAATAAAAGGATGTGTCTGGAAGTGTCAGGTGTCTCAAGTAGCCCCACTCGTTTTGCATTTTTACTTCTTTGAGTTCCTTATCATGTAATAGTGGCTCGGATAGTTTGTGGAATTTTTTGCACTGATTTCCTATTTTGAGTTGGAATTGGGTTGATGAACGCTATACGTAATAGTAGAGGTCATGCCAGAATCAATAATTTAGATCAGGACATACACCTATAGACTCCACTCAAGGATGTTGTTGACTGAAAGTATTTCTCGTATTTGTTTGTCTTTCTCTTTTCGAATGTATGGATGATGAACGGAATTTTCAATCTTGTTTTCGCCAGCCTACCTATAATTATGCATATTTTATCACTCCACGCTGCATTTTAGCAGTTTGGTGATGATGGGGATGCGGATGATGGTATGGTTCAGTGGTGCATTGAGGATGAGTATTTCTAGCCTGTTTAGCAAGCAAGGTCGTACTTATCTCACCTTTTGCATTTCACGATGCAACTCGACGAGTAGATTTTTTAGATTTATTTTAGGACTAGGTACGGATATGATTTATGTATCGATGAATTCAATAGAAATTCCTGGAAGGCATTGACAATCAGTGCAGTTCTTGATTTATGACTGTAGTTTCAAAGAAATGCAATAGATTTATCGGAAACTCGGAGCCAGACACGATGCAACTGCCAAACTACCAATGCCAGCACACGATCAGCCAGACTGCAATGTTGTGTTGGTGTCATTGGGGTTGACCTTGGGAAACGTAGGTAGAAAAATTTGGCGATTTTTTATTTATTTCTGAACCAATTTTCAAGCTCAAGCTGCTGACATTTAAAGTACTTAATCGCATAAATATTTGTATGTCTGGGATAAGTATTTTTTATGAATAATTTCTAGAATTAGGGTTTTTGACAAGTGCAAATCATCGTTGCAAATCCTGAACAAAAAAAATGCATGCTGTAATTGTACCAGGCATGCGAGCTCAGGCAGACGTCGGGAATTTTGAAAAGTCATTTAATTGCTTGGTGTTGGTTGGGGTACATATCAGGTCGTTTTTTATTACTTTGGAACTCACCTGCAAAAAACTGCAATGGGATGATGCTCTTTTTTGGCTAGACATTTTGTCAGGCAGGAGAAAAATATGAAAAGTGAGAGGTTGAGAGGAGCAGGTTGAGATAGCAGGTGCCATTTGATGCCATGCATGCATAATATGGAATGTCTGTCTTCACTCGAGTATGCCTAATTAAAGAAAGCAAAGCTACATGAGTGGGGTTCAGGAAGAAAGACATGCAATTTTTTGAGTTATGCCTTCGTGCATTTTCCATGTCTGGAAAAAATGAAAAATGGAGAGATTGAATGATGAAAAATTATTATCCTAGTAAGCCTATCCATATGTAGGTATGCATTATTTTTACCCTAGCCCATCCAGATTAAAAGTTTTTGTAGTTTGCAGTAGAAAGCGAATATATTTTTACCCGTGGGAAATAATCCGCCCATCAGCATGCATCAGCCAGCAAGTATGCAAATGCATGCAAGAGGAGATGCCCTCAAAGTTGCAAATTGAGCAATTCTAGATTCACCTTAAAATTCTCAGTGTCAGCTTAAACTTTCCCATCTCATCAAAAGAATTTGATAAGTTTGGAGCTTATAGCCAATACTCCTGAGCTGCAGTATTTCATCCGCATACCTTTTTGATAAGTAAACTTCACACATAATGACAGACAGTAGGGGGCCCAGCTAATTCCACAGAGTACAGATTGATCGATGATCGATTACTGACCTACCGGCATAATCCTTATCAGCATTCAGGTATCATCATCCGTTTGACAAAAGTTATATTTGTTTATGCTGATGTGAAAAAGGTGCGCCATAAACGAAAACCGGCTAATACTGGATAGTACTTGACTTGACAATAATCAGATATGAATATGACCGAGCATAGGGAAGTATAACCCGGGGGGAATTAATTCAGCGAAATGAATCGATTGACTCGCACAGGCAATTAGAATGCAGACTTGCAGATTTTTTCTTCTAGCCACCCACCATAGTTTAACAAACGGCAAAGCTACCTCCAACCCAAAATGACTGATTGACAATGACTTTGCCCAGGAGAGAAAAGCCAATTCTTCCTCTGCACTTGAGCAAGGTGAATGCAGTTTGGATTTGCACAGTAATAAAAGACATTACATTAGACATGTTAATAGACTCGTATTAGAGCCATAACTTCTCTCTGGTAGTGAAAAACGAGGCCCAAAAATCAAGACCATGTCGAAGTTTTTTTTTTCAAAATGAGGATGATGACGTGAGGATTTTTGAGGATGAGTAGAATGCTTTTAAACTTCTATAGTACATTTTTACATTATTAAAATGGAGGAGGAATACAGCGATGTTGGTTAACTTGGCATAATAATATTACCAATTCATCTTCTTGCCTCTGTCCCTATCCATTCGGCATTCTCCTGGCTCCTCGTTCATCTTCTCCCCCATTCCATTCGTAATGCAAAATGCAAGTCGCATTTTTTTTGTCATGTCACTTTTCGTTTACTGCACTGAGAATTCCATTTATTGCAATGGTCTAGAAGTAAATGATGTTTAGCACAAGGATTGATGATGATGATGATCATATTCTTGACGGTGACGGTAATAGCCCGAGAGTCAATATCATCTCTCTGAAATAATTTTTTTCATGCACTTATCAGAAGGCTGTGAACATGGTTTTTTGGTGTCAGACAACGAACAAGAAAGCCCAGTGTCTGGCTGCCTCAATGTCGATAATGTTGCGCTAATAATTTTTGTTTCATGTATTGGGCGCATGATAATCAAAGATTATGGCTATTATATTCATCGGTGCTTGCATAAGTCCATAATATATGTGAGAATGGTTATATGGCTGGGATTTTTTGGCTTCTTCTAAAAGTGCTCTTTTTATTTCGTGTTGGTATTTGGTAATGATAATGAGAGATGGGATCATGGTTGTACTTTATGAAATGACTTTTTCAACACTTTTGAGTATACCTAAAATATTCGTGGTTTTCTGAAATCGTGCAAAGAAGTTTTGCAAATCGTCTTCAGGAATGTATGAGGGATTTTGAGGTGATATAGCGCTATGAACACATGAGCATGAGCATGTCATTTCTATTGAATTTGTCCACTCTAACGTTGGATTTATTGCGTAAAAAATATGGATTGTAAAAACTCTATTTGCTCATTAAAATGGGTTCTGATAGTCCTGGAATGTTTTTAGGAGATCGGGATAAGTTGGCGATGCCTGTGGCAGTTTGTCGCACGAGCTAGTTAGTAGCCTACTACCTGCGCTATGGATTTTTATGACGGATTATGGAAATATCGTCATGTCATAAAACCACCATTAAGAATAGCTAACCATTTGCGCATTTTCATTTCACTGTTGGATATCCGTCGTGGTCATCGTCAGTAAGTCAGTCAGTCAATGGCCATGGGATAGGAGAATAACCAGGTTGATGACATGAATATGAATGAATGGGATGGGAGAAATAAAGTGAATGAAGTTGGATTGCACAAGAACATCGAATTGATCGAATACAATAGAATGCATTTACAAGTACGAATTCTATTCATTAATCTATCCATTATTGGATGCATTTATATGTGGATATGATATGAATGCAATATTGTAAAAATAAATGATTGATTCTTTTCTTTGCACAAGAAATTACTGAAGAGAGGCAGCTCTTTATCTCCATCCAAATTCAATATCATTTGATTGAAGCTTGTTTTTTATAACCGAGTTGATTTTGGCAAAAAACTTCCCCGATGGAAAATAATACATTATAACTGCAGAATGAATGCAGCGATAGCGCCGGTAAATTTCCTTTGGCATTGGCAGATGGAGCATGTCCAATTTTACAAATTACTCCGATTTGTTGCATCCCTTCCTCCACTGTCAAACTTTCACTCGTGAAAAACGTTAAAATTGACGAGTGCTTTTACCATGAAGAATATTATGATAATACATGCAGCTATGAGTCATTCATTCAAGGCTCCTCAACAGCTGCATGAAAGGTTTTTTGCAATATTTGCATAGCGAAATGAGAAAGAGGAAGGATATTGACTTTTGCGAAAAACTTTCCATGATGCAAGGAGACAATGCATTGAAGCTTCTTCGCTTCGAGAAACCTTTGTATCCAGTTTCACTCGGCCTCAAAATTCAAGTTTTTATGGATGGTAGGATGACGGGGATAAATTTGAGAGAGGAGAAAGGATTCAGAAAACGGTTTTTAGCAAAGTATGCGGAACAGAATGATTGATAATATTATGACAAGCCTTGCTTGCAGTTATACCTACATTTTGTTGCAAATTTCTTCAACAGCCCATTTTCCTTTGTGCCTAATGTCAATGTACCCGAGGTGCAGATAGGTATACCGTTGAATGAGATGCAATTTTTTGAAAGTTTTATCAATATGTACTACTAAATTAAATCAGTACAGTTATAGTTAATCATTATGCTTTACATAATATATATATATTATAATATGCTTTGTAAAGATACCAGAATCCTCTGTGAAATTTCATGGAAGCGTTCACTTATTACGTTGTCATTTTCACCGCAGCTTTTGACCTCCTACGTGATCGCTTTCTCTTTTAGAGAAAGTCATGTGCTATTGCCTCCGTCATCAAATGAAATTTTCCTAATCCAAGCGAACGGAGATAACAGAGGAAGGAAAATTATATCTAGTGATGAAAGCAATATATGCTGCTGGCACTACTGCAATTTTGCATGAACCTCTCTAAACCAGCATACTCAAGTAGGGCAAGGGTGAACAAAGACATCCGGTGCGGTGCCGGCATGTATAAAGCCCGTCGCATGATTAATATCGGTGGAGTAGGGGTAGCAGTGCCAACAACCTAGAATTTCGGATGATGGTCACAAAGATAACTAAAAAAGATTAGTTTTAATTTCTCAAGATTAGTGATTTTATAGTCCTGCCTGTGAAACTCTGCAATAATCGGTCGAATTTCCATTTTTGTATTTTTCCAATTTCGTAAAAATGTTGGAAATCACGCTACCAAAATACTTATCATCATGTCATGGAATGCTCATCAGGAATCCCTGTAGCTTATGCCAAAACCTTAAAATAGCATGTGACATTTCCATTTTTACTTTTTACGCAGGAAAAACTACGTAACAGAGACAATGAGAATGTCATGTTCCCTCCCACGGCTATTTATGGCGTCTTCGTGAGGGCAATGAAAACTGATGTTATCTATATAATCCATCCATACCAAGCCAAGAATGCGTGCTCACTATGAGATAATGAGATATAAGTAGAGAAGAGAACAAGCCAATTCTGGGGTTTACTATTGTAGGCATGCTAATTGTAACTACCTACATGATATATGATGTGAAGATGAACGAAGCTAATTGGCGAAGGAATGTGTTTTTCTTGAGAAAAAATTTCACAGGATCCCTGACCGTTGAAGTTGGTTTTAGAAGTCAGAGACATGGAGTCGTTTTTTAACAGAGGAGAAGAAGACACATAGCCAATGATACAAGAGAAAGCACTGCATTTTCTAGACTGTGTTGACTAGACACAATAATAATAGATATTAAATGTGCTGTAACGTTAATTAAATCCCATTGTCATTATTAATACATACCATTGATTAATTTTATTTCTCATGCACGAACTACGAAGTTGGGTTGGATGAGCCCAACAAAAATAGTCTTTCGTTTTTTCCAGATAAAAATAATAATTGTACAAAAGTACTGACTAGGGGCAACTTTTTTTAACCAAGCCTCAGGCTATTAATGTCAGACAGTGGTAAAGGTCAGTTACTGTATCCAATCCATTGCATTGTAAAATGGATACTTACCTACACAATCAAGGATCAATAAGAGTGAATTGCAAAAACATTCCAAATTGAATGGTCACAAACAAAATACCTAAAAACTCGTCCATCCATTCCGAGAGCTAAAGCTAATCAGAATCCATAAGTCATTCAAGGTTATAAATCAAATTGCATATAGCTTTACTGACACGATCTTGTGGTGGTGGTGCCACGAGTAGGTAACAAATGTGTGTAAAATTGAGGTAGAAGATAATTGTCTGCAATTTTACGACTACGTTGGAATTGGAAAAAATACCTGCCTATACCTACGTAAGCAAAAATTATGAAATGGGCCTTGCGAAATCACTTTTATGAAAAGCGTTGTGGGCGAGAATCCAGACAAAGTTTAATTTTGCAAAGGTGTGGGTGGGTGGATATATATTACCAAATATTTCTCTGTCCGGATTCCGGATATTGTGTCTGTGTCAACAAGATTACCCCCACAATGCAAACTCACGTTTTTGTTCTTTAAGTTAAAATGCAAACAACGTGGGTGAGTGAGAGGAATGTTGAAAACATCTCAAAACAATTTAGCAATTTCACCTCAAAAGTTTCAGGTTTCATTTTCATACGATAAATTTACCTAAGATGCTCAAGTATGTAACTTTGAGATTTAATAAAATATTTTGGCATATAAAAAGCGAGCTCAATTTCAAACATTTCAACTTCATGGAACTTGATATGAGATGATTTTCGTTTCATTCATTAGCAAATACTAGATCCAGCTTTCTCCATTTCTCCCACCCACTTCAAGACTTGAAAATTAAGTAATTTCGCCACATTGCGAAAATGTCCATTATTACTATTACGACATCCATTCAGTCTCCATTTTAAATCCTGACCCTAAAGGATTTCTTTATCGTTACGGATGAACTCAGATCGTAAAAACAAATCCGCGTAATTAAAAAACACGCTTACATACATAACTACGAACTACAACTTTCATTCATTCATTGAAGCTGTTCCCCAAAACGCTTACGTATTATAATCACTTTTCGTAATCGAACAACATAAAAATTGTAAACATGCTGACGCGGATAAAGAGATAAAAAATATTAATGAGTAGATGTGGAGCATGTCATGTCATGACATGACATCTTCCAAATACTTCCATATGATATTACTACACTCAACACTGCCATGTATTGATGTATGGTTATGGTTATCTCATCATTTAATGAATGAAAGTGCAAATGAAGTGAATAAAAAAACTGACATTTTAATTACAGTATTGACATTGCATCCTTAATTCGATCCAATCAGTTTTAACTCTGACCCTCAGAAATCATGTTTCATTCAACGAGCCAAACGTCAAAACAGCAACGCAGCGAAATCTTCTTGAACCGATCATGTAGCTTTCTCAATCTCCGATAAAACCGTCTTATCATTCCTTGATAATCAAATTACGACGTAGGTGGTTACAAAATATAAAACCCGTTCTTTCCCTAGTCCAGTCCGATCAGATCATTTACACTGATAATGATCCTTGAACTCCTCCATGCTAATTCTGTTAGGTTAATTACTTATCTATGCTAATGCCGACACGGTGACTCAATCCCAATCCATGAATCTGAACTCGCTGAAAAAATATCATCATCAAACTAAAACTAGTCATTCGAGTGACAAAAAAATCTACTAAATTGCCCTGCCCCATAATCTGAATTCTGAACTAAAAAATGGATATCTAATTATTATTGCTTTCTTTTTCTAGGTGGGAATTGCTGGATTCACATGAACAGAAATGGCCGTTGTACTTCCCTTGTCAAACCTGGAGTGAGTCGAGAGGAATGTTGCAGCTCAGGCTCCCTCGCGTTCTCACCGACCGCTGCATGGAGTGATGGAGAATTGCTGACTCCGAGCTCAATATTTTTCATGCATGTTCAAGGCGGAGTTCCATGCTCTCTTTGCAAAGGTTAGTA
>JAQGAG010001410.1:0-10194 GCA_034696835.1 Lepidocyrtus lignorum | reverse complement strand
TAACGACAATACTGTAGACGATATGAAAATATACGGGGGCGGTTTTAACTTCTGTTAAAGAAATAGATCTGACATTGGTAAATAGCCAAAGGCAATGGAAAAGATTCAAAACGAAGCAAATAAATTATATTAATTAAGTCACCAGTCGTTCCATAAATTATTTGATTGTATTTTTATGTTCTTTCTTCTTTTGTTTGCATGTACTCTTTTCCTTTCAACTGTTTAGTTCACGTTAAAGGAAATGTGGTATACGAAATATTCATGTGTTTTTGTAAGCATAAAGACCTGTTGCTTCTCACATGTTGTGCGGGAAGAACTGCATTTGAACCCGGTGTTTTGATTCATTGCATTTTTTATTGTGAAGTAACTGAGCTTGTTTGTGAAGGTAGATGAACTTGTGTGCACTTATTTAGAAAACAATTAGCAGCTATATTTTTGAATTAGTGTTTATATTAGAAGTAGCAGTTTAAGTCTGTTATTAGTGGATTGGACTGGTCCAATGGATTCCGACAGTGAACCGGAAGTGGGGAAAGATGACAATAATGGTTTGTCAAGGTTAAGGAGGAGGTTTAATGGGGAGAGATGTAAGTTACAAAATTACAATTAAAGTCCTTAATTTAAAAGGGTATGTTGTATTGAGCCAGCTCAATTTTAATTGTTAATTTTTAAATGTTTCAGGTGATTATTCTCTAGTTGATATCAAGGACTCTATCCCTAAGGAAGTAAAGAAACTTTTGAAGAATCCTTGCACTTGTAAATTTTCCGAAGGACGAGTTAGATGTGGGGAGGACTGTGAATATCGGGGTTATCTTATCGAATGTGCGGGACATGAGTGCGAAAATCAAGAAGTTACGCGAGGTGGAATAGTTGATAAATTAGAAATATTCCACACAGCGCAGATGGGGATTGGAGTTCGTACTACTGTTGGGATTGCGAAGGGTGGCTTTGTTCTGCCGTACATCGGGGAAATAATTACTGAGGATGTTTACAAGGAAAGGCTTAAGACTACTGATATGTCTTATGGAGTACGTTTATTGGGGTGTAAGCGAAATTTAATTTGCGATCCTTTATTTTACGGGAACATTGGTGAGATTAGTATTAATTAATTTGATATGAAAAGTACTTCTTCTTACTTATATTTATAATTACACTAGTGTAATAATCAGTTTTGTTGTTGTCATTATAAGTAGTAATTTTTATGATGGAGTGAGATTGAACTAGTCCGAATACATTACAGAAGTGTAGTGATTATTCAATTTTGTTTTATATTGCAGGGCGCTATCTCAACCATAAATGTTCTGCAAATCTCAACATGTACATTAGTTACATTGGAGGAAAACCTGTGCCTACATTATGGGCAAAGAGGGATATTGGAGTTGGGGAGGAGCTTTTTTTCAATTACCAATTTGAAAACTACGGGGAAAAGGAATTCGTAAGAGCATATTTAAAATTATTATTCTTTTTATATTATTCGACGTTCCTTAAATGAGTTTATGGAATGCTAAGAAAATGTTTTTTTTTGTAGGAGTGTTGCTGTGGATCAGATAACTGCATTGAGAAAAGAGACAAAAGGGCAAAAAGTGTTAATGTTCCTGCGAGGCGTAAAGAACCGAGGAAGGAAGAAAAGCCTTTTCGTTGTGTGATTTGTCCTAATGCGTAAGTAGTTATTGTTATTAATATATCAGACTGGTCTGATGAATTACGATTGTTATGATAACCGTATAAGCTTGTAAAAAGTAAATTTAAATCCTTGATTCTGAATTTAGCGGATTTCGTTTAAATAAGGACCTAAAGCAGCATTATTTAAAAGTGCACAAAATTGGGAACAGCTGGACCATGACGGAGGCTCAGATGAAGTTACAAACATGTCTTAAAGTTAGTTGTAGAAAATACAATACAACTTTTCGGCGTCCAAGTTGGTTTGAGCGACACCTTGAATCTCATTCCAGCAGAAAACGGGAAAAATGTTCGCATTGTGACACGTGAGTAGTGATCATATAATTTTGTTTTTTTAAATTCTTCTATCAATTATAATATGTTGTTAGTGGGAATATTAAGTTCTTTTTTTAATTATTTCAGATTGCTGAAAAATGTGACGACCTTGAAAGAGCATATCAGGAATGTGCATGGTGTTGAGCCGTGAAATTAAGTGGATTGGGATTATGATGATTATATAAGTTTTGTTATTTTTATTGCTACTTTATGAATCGTGCTAGCACGATGGTTAATGATTATTTAAAATTAAACCCTTCAGTTTTTATAATCTGAGTTTGTATTGTAAAAATGTATAAATGTTTCTTGATTCTTCTATAAGCTAGCTTAATATACCAAAATAAAGTGTAATCTCTAGTTGTTAGACTTGATGTTTTCGACAAATTTTGCAACATTATCTAAAGTAAATTGCGTAGATATTTTTGTATGTACTCTCTCTATTTTGGTAATATTTGGAAAATGCTTCCGTTTATAGTATTGGTAAATGGCATATTAGTTATATAAATAGTATGAGAAGGTTTCAGGAATGTATAATACATGCTTGCAAGGGTGTTTTTATGAATTTGTTACTAATAATTGTGGTGCTTCCGTTTATAGTAGTTATAAATGGTAAATTAATTCTACAAATGGTACCAGAAAGTTTAAAGAATGCTTAGTGGATGCTTGCAAGGGTGTATTTATGTTAAAGTTTGTGAAATAAGTTTAGTAATGGGATGATAAAAGTTTGGTGCTAATAAAGCCTACGTGCAGAAGACGGGCGAGGAGTACATTCACGGTGTTTATATTATTGAACTGCAGTATGTTTTATATAATGCATGGGGAAAAGTTTTAAAGTAAATTGAAAATTATGAAAGTAATTATTACTATTAAATGCTGCTTGATTTGATTATAATACATCAGTAAGCTACTAAAATTAAATAAAAATATGTTTTGCAAACAGCAATATTATCATTAACTCTATACGTTCTGACCTCACACAAAAGGATATACACCCTAATATTCTATTGCACTAGTGCAATATCATGAGATATAACATTTAAATAATTTATAAATGATATTACAGTAAATATAATATTTTGAAATGCAATAAGTTTAAAAAATAAATTGTTCTAGTGCAATCAGTTACACTTAGGTAGAATAGTATGATACATAGAATTAGGATCACTGGCTTTAAATTTAAACATGAAATAAGGTTTGCAGTTTTGGAATTCAGAATTTGAAGAATATTTATGCGCCTTGAGAAATTTAGAAGATTGCGTTGGAGAAAATACACCAATCATGGAGAAATTGTGGTAAGTAATATTAACCTATGCATTTTATTTTGATTTTGTAGCATTTTTTCTTTGTTTATGTGAGGAGGTCTGTGGTCAGTGTTGAAGTACAGTAGGTATATACTTTTTGTTGCAGGAGGGAATGTTTACCTTATATATTGTTAGCCTAGCATTGTAGATATGTTGTTCTGCGGATAGAAATCATTTAATAGGGTTATAATACAGGTGAAGCTAAAGCAACTCAGCACATGGATCATAACAGTGAAGTAATGTGTAGGTGCATGCTGAGCTACTCCAACCCTAGGAAAGTAAATACGTGTTTTTTCCACATGCATTTCTTATGGCATGGCTTTAAAGCATTACCTGATAGAATGTCGTGTAGTATTCTATTCATTTTAAATGAGTGATTCGTATCAGTTTTGTTTGGTTAAGAAAAGGGGGTTCCGAATGATAGAATTTTATTAATTTTTGTAATTAAAGTTACCTAATTTTAGTAAGTAAATATTTATATTTTCTGATTAACTTATAAGAGTATTCATAAATTGGTTTATCATCGTTTAACTAGTTAAATATTTAGTGTATTGGTGACATTTAGTTTTTGCATCAACGAATAACAATAACTGTTTTTTTCTTTGGGTATAAAAGAAAATGGCTGCACAAGGACCTTCCAAAAAGAAAAAGAACAATTTCTGGGCTCGAAAATGGGACGCCTACACCCGGTATGGGAAAGCTGAGACTCGACCGCAACAAAATTTTAAAAACTACTTGATTAGCAAACGCAAGGTTAATCTCGGGATGGAAATCAGGAGTCAAAATAACTCGTCGGAGATAAATGGATTCGGGATGACTTCTAAGCAACTTTCGCGAACTCCAAGCAATTTCCAATATGCTCCAAAAAATTTTGAATGGGTGGATGATGATTCTAGTTTTGAAAGGATGATTAGAGATATTGAGCGGTGTGAGGAATTTGCGTTGGATTTGGAGAGTAACAATGATCATTCTTATTACGGTAAGCACACCTAAATGCGAAAAAGTTTAAATGTCATGGTTACGTAATACTTTTGTGTTACCACATATTTAAAAATCCTCACTGCGTTGTCATAAAATGCAGACTAAATTTTAATTAACAAATGTGTGCAAAATATTGAGCCAGCTCAATCAAAATGTCATTGAATTTTTAGTTTTTTGTCTCATTAATAAACTATTTTTTGTTGTTTAACTTTTAGGTATGATTTGTTTGATTCAACTGGGGACATACCACACAACTTATTTGGTGGATCCGTTTCCCAATTTTGATAATATTCTGGAGAGACTGAAGCCCGTTTTGGAGTCCAATCGCATCATTAAATTAATGGCAGGTTGTAGCAACGACGTACTTGCTCTCAGTCGCGATTTTAACATCAATCTAGCAGGGGTTATTGATGTACAACATGTACAAATGCAGTTCTTTGATATGATGTTGACGTATATCGATAAGGGAAAAGCGGAACGAATTCGTGAGAAAGATGTTAATGGATATCTTTGGACAGCAGTTACAACACGAACAGGAAAGTTACGGACACGTGAGGAGGTAAAAAGGGATACAATTGAAGCCATGAGCATGACAAATATGGCGTCATTATATTTGAAAAACGTTCGTCATCCACGGGATTGTACGATGGGCGATTGGAGATTGAGACCGTTACCCGAGGAAATGGCTGAATACGCGACGTTTGATGTTCATGCATTATTACACATTTGGGGGATAATGAAACAGTTGGTAAGAAGATTTTACTAAATACATAAACAAAGAAGCAAATGTGATTAAAAATAAATGAAATCCTAAAAAGTTAACTTGCATTGTGCACTTTTGCATGTTTATCCGACATTTGCATATCGAGCTAGCACGATGGTATTTACTGATTTTAAAAATATTTAAAAAATATCATTGTATTTTTCAGATACTTCTTCAGACTTCTCCAGATTGGATATTACAGAAATCCATTGATGGCACAAAGAAGTTTTTGGAAGCGTATTTTAAGCCACCTCGTGAAGAAACACTAGAAAAAGCGATTGGAGCAATTCGCCCCCCACTGGTTCCTGTCAATCGTGAAAGGTTTGCTGTGCTTTTTCGATGGCGACGTATTTATGGAAAGGTCTCAGATGAGTCTGAAAATGAGCTTCTTTCTCTTGTGGAAATGAATTCCCTTATAACAGACATGGCGGAAACTGAAAACGCAGTTATCGCTGTAATTAATCGTAGAAAAATTCCTTGCGAATCTGTGGAGACCTGGGCTAAACACGTTGGTCGTCTCGTACAACAAGGAGAGGAATACTGGACTACGATGGAACGTACTAAATGTCATGTGTGTCTAGGCGAGGAACTCTACGTTCATGCTGCATGGGGATGCGTTAGGCCATATTCCAGAGAATCTAAAAAGGCGTATTACAGCAAACCGGAGAATGCCCAGCACAAGGCAGCCCAACATGAAAGATTGCGAGCGAGGTGGTACGCAAAACGAGGCCCCAATGGTCCTCCATACCCGGGAGATGTGCCAAGATAGAATAAGGGATCACACAATTGTAATCTGGCCAAAAACATTTATTGTTATGTAGGATGAGGGTATTGTAGTTTGGTTGATATTTTAGTTTTCTAACCAGCCAAACTATTACACTAGTGTAATTTATTGGTATGCTTTTCACCAATTTTTATATTTCTAAAAAATATTTCTAGTAAATAACTCCTATTTTATGTATAGAATACATTACCATATGAAATATTTAAGTTTCGAATAACTATCGTCCACAATAATGTACTAAATACATACTTAACCTTGCATTTTATTAATCCTCATTTCCTATAGAACAGTTTTAGTACCGTGCAAGGACTAAGTTTGTATAAAATATGAATTTAATTAAGTGTAGAATAAATATCTTCCACTATAAATTACAAACTACGTACTTTACTTTGCATTTCATGAATCCTCATTTCCTTTAGAACAACTTTAGTAGCTTGCAAGGAAACATTTTGCATTAAATTTGCATTTAATTAGATCTTGAATAACTATCTTTCTCAATAATGTACTAAATACATACTTAAGCTTGCATTTCATGAATCCTCATTTCCCATAAAACAACTTTAGTACCGTGCAAGGGCTTATTTTGTATTAAATATGAATTTAATTAAGTGTAGAATAAATATCTTCCACTATAAATTACAAACTACGTACTTTACTTTGCATTTCATGAATCCTCATTTCCTTTAGAACAACTTTAGTAGCTTGCAAGGAAAAAACGTGCATTAAATTTGCATTTAATAAGGTCTTGAATAAGTATCTTCCACAATAAATCACAAAATAACGAAGATACTTTGCATTTCATTAATCCTCATTTCATTTGAAACAAGTTTAGTAGCTTGCAAGGACATGTTTTGTATGAAATATCATGGTATTGGTATATTAGGCTAGCTTAATACTTCATTTTTACGTACAATGCATAATCTCATATCCTATTTCATGTACCGAATATAGCTAATAATGAATTTTGACAGGTTTGGCCAATGCATTTATTTGTTTGTACCATTTCTGTTTTTTATGCTTCTTAACTTCTATGGACTGTGTTCATGAATAGCATGATCTTGATTTTCTTCAGAGTATTGTGTATTTTACGATCCTTCATCTATTTTTTATGTGCTCTGGCTTCCATTTTTATACATGCTTGGTTGTGTTTTAAACAAAATTTCTACAAAGCGTTAAACTAAGCTACGCTGACATATTCTGGAAAATTCCAACACCATGCAAGCCATGTCGTAAATCTGTGGAGGTATAAGAACAAAAGCATTATTCACATACCAAAGGCACGCCGTAGCATACATTTCTTCTTTTAAATGCTAAAATGAAGTAAGTCATGTACTCTCAGTTCGTTTGATAAGGACAGTGAACAAGTGACGTTTGTTTCTGTAAGAATGTTTAAGGATAAATTAATTGTATATTTAATAAAATAAATTCAAAATAAATCATTAAATCAAAGGTTGCTAATATTACAACAAAACGCTACTGCAACGAACGTCCGAAATTCTATTACAATCAATTCGAGCCATTAAATATGAGTTCTCAAAATACTCCAAAGAAAAGGAAGATCAGTAAGTACATTAGAGCATTCATATTTGAACTATATTTCATGTCGCCAATTTAATACTCTATAATCACGCTATATCGCAAAATTGGGCTAGCTCAATTAGTTAATTTACTGGCATTAATTAATGATTGCAGATGCTGGCAGTTCTGCTTCCAACGTTAGTACTTCTGAGTCTTCAAACACTCCAAAAAAGACGGATATCAGTAAGTGAATTATAGCCATACAAATTAAAACTATATTTCATGTTGCCAATTAAATACTCTATAATCACGCTGTATCGCAAAATACATATACATATACATATAATACATAGATAAATTTAATGTTGCCATTAAATACCGTTAAATTCCCCAAAGTCCCAAATTTGAGCTAATTTAATTATTAAATTAATTGGCATTATTTCTTCATTTCAGTTGCGGGCAGTTCTCCTACAAACGTTATTACTCCGGAGTCTGCAAGCTCTCCGAAGTCGGATATAAGTCAGTGCATTGAAAAACATTGATTCAACTTAAATTTGATGTCAATAATTAAATACCGTATAATTTTGGTGGTGTCGTGAAATTGATCTAGATCAATTAATAAATTAATGCATTTTAATTAATTATTTTAGTTGCCGGCAGTTCATCTTCAAACATAAGTACGTCAGGGTCTCAAAGCACTCCAAAAAAAGCCAAAACAGAAATAGGTTATTCAATATATTCAAATAATCAATTATATATATAGACATTTTAATCAGGGAGTTAAACATTAATGAGTAAAGTATATTAAAAGTTGTTGTATTATTCTATTTAGGTGCTGTAAGCCCTGCTTCGAAAGCAAGCCTGAATTATGACTTCTGGGCGGAAAAGCAAGCCAAGGTTGCAAAAGCATTGCTTAAAGATTTAGAGGAAACTGCAGATGATTTCTGCAAGTTAGATGAATTAATGGTCTGCTCTTCGTCTAAAAAAGCTGTGAAAGTGTACGCTCTTCGTACTTTAAGTACAGCAAATTCATTCAAAGTGGCTTTTGAGGATAGCTCTGGAATGATGACATTTGCAGCTTTCCATGAAGCTGCTATAAGACTTAGTCTTGTTATTCAAGTAAGTCTGTTGAAGAAATCTTTACACTTCTGTCATTTTAATTACAGTAACATTGTTTAGAATATCAAATGTGTACGATCTTCATTGTTACTTCTGCAGGCCGGCAAATGGTACAAAATTTCTAAGTTCCGTGTTGCCATGGAAAAGAAGGAGTACTTAACAGGTGCTCTCAATAATATGCAGATCACCTTCAATGATCAGAATACTTTAGTCAAGGAAATCCAAGACTGTGATGAAACATCTCGAGAAGCAAAGTTTGTTACCATTGAGGAAGTAAAGAGCATGGGAGATAATACCCTAGTTGGTATGGTGACCTATATTAATAATCAAACTACTTAATAGGACTAGTCCTATATTGATAAATATTTCTTATGCTAGTAATAGCGGAGCAAACAACAAGTTATCTCATCGAAACTATGTTATTTACAGATATTTTGTCCGTGTGCGTAAAAGACTGGGGAGAGATTATTAGTGCTACTGGAAAAACTCGTAGGGAACTCACGCTCAGTGACAAAACCAAGGAATGCATTCGGCTAACTATCTGGGGGGATTTAGCTCAGAATGTACAGAAGGAGATTGAGGGGAAGACGATTCTTGTAAAGTATGCAAATGTTAGTTCTTATGAAGAAATCAAGAATCTGCAAACAAAATGGTTTTCTATTATTGAGGTAATTAAAATCAATATTATAAAATGACTTAGTAAATCAAAATTAATTTAGTATAATTTAGATGACGTAATTGGTATTTTGGTAATTATAGACGCAGCCGGCAATGTATGAGTCGTATGATCTGCAGAAGTGGTTCGATGAAGAAAACAATGTAGAATAATTAACTATATTGTGGGCTAAAATTTGATTGTTACTTTTAAAGATATAAAAAGAAATTATTATTAGTAGTCGGTATTGCCATTAGCTATATGTTCGCATGCTTTATAATTACAAATATTTACTTCCCACGTTGAATTTTTGTTTGATTGCTGTACCGTTATTTTTGCACCGATAACTAACTAGAATTTGTAATTATTGAACTACGAAATATTTACTATAGATATGAGTCCTAACCAGTTGGATTCATTTAAAGAAAACGAAAGACTAAAAACGTTAATACATATTTGTGATGAATTCTTAATTATGTACAATGAATGCTTAAACTTACATTTATGATTACTATTAATTTTAACATGAGGAATTACCAGATTAAAATATATCACGTGTAATAAATTTCGTAATACGCAATACAAAACTGTGTGGCCCAAACTACCTTTACTGCTTGCTTTATAATATCATGACACATCATATCGTGCTGGCACGATAATTAAAAATTAACACAAAAAACAATCCTTGCAATCAGTTACACGTATTCCGAACAGTTTGCGCTACAAAAAGACAACAACTCTACTTAACACTAATTTTATGTAAATGGAAGCAAATTATCACATTGCGCTAGCACGATCGTAAAAATTATGTTAATAACAATCCTTGCAATTAGTTAACAGGTATGCCAAAAATTTGAGAAAGTATAATACATTAAGTACACCGTACATTTATATTTTGAACTTGGAAGCACGTCATCGAACATTAGAAGTAATGCATAAATATTGAACTAACATTCCTCTTAAGTAGTTAAAAGTAATCATATTACTTACAGAAGTCATAATTTATTCACGATAAATTCATTTTTTAAACGTAAACGCAAACAATTAAGTCCAGTGTACAGATATGCCCTTATGCAAACTA
>JAQGAG010001409.1:0-10194 GCA_034696835.1 Lepidocyrtus lignorum | reverse complement strand
ATGAAATCATTAGACGCCTGCGCATTCCATTACGGCTTAAAAATGAAAATGAGTTGAGTCTTCATTTTTTTTCTCCGTGTAGTCAAAAGTAAGAGTAAAAGCCATGACATGTGTTTGTCATTTAGTTTGTAAAAATAGTATCTACAGCCCTTTGAAAACCGTCACCACTGTCATGACTATTGATAGCTGGATGTAGGGACAAGCCTGAAAATATAAAGATAAAAATGGACTCTCGAGTCTGGCTCTAGGGCAATGGGCATTGATGATAGGCGATTTTGGGGTCGTCGCCTTTTATCAATAGACAAAAGTGGGAGAGGGCCGAAGTGGAGGACATAGCTATGGCTTTGGTGTAATCTATCTAACCAGGTATTGCACTTAAGCCGTATCGCACCAGAAATAAAAAGGCTTGGATTGGGAGTGCTTTTTTATCATCATTTCATGACTCCCCACTATTCAAAACTCAATCCATACCTTTGGGATGCGTTCGTCAAGTGTAGACTCAAGCTATTTATTAGCCACTATTTTTTATTGTTGTTGTTTGTTTCACCCGTATTTTGCATAAAATACTTGGAAAAGTAATATTACCACCTTCATTCTACCACCAACCATACAGTCACCATCAACTTCTCCTATCACGTCACTGTCTCCGTTTCATTCTTTTACTACAACGACATTCAACAATCAGCACATTCCACAGTGTCTGACCGACTGTCTGTCTATCGTCAAAGGAGAGAAATTCAATCATCGGTCGCAGTCATAATAATAATATAAAGTTAGCTAATCCCTCCGCCCATTTAATGAAGATAAAGTGAGAATGGACTTTGATCTTCTAGACCTCAATTCAAATCACGTTGAGAAGGATAAGGAGATCGGAACGAGGGGAGGAACTTGCTTTATGAAATGTCTTATCGTCATTATTACCTCCTATGAGATTCCTACACATGAGATAATGATGGAATGCTAAATATGAGAGATAATATGGTATACACCTTTAACCTTTATCATATGCTATGCCCTGACCACCAACAAACTTTCTTCAAGTTAGATGTGATGCTGTGACAAAAATATCACCACTCAGACACCCTTTGTGGAACTTCAACACAAACAAATAAGTTGGCTACTGTTTGAATCCCTTCCAGAGCCTTTTTTCCAAGATGAGGAAAATGACTCTAGTGAAAATATGCCACGAGCCCTATTAAAACCTCATCAATCTCATCTCTATGTCATTTCCCTTCTGATATGATTCCCAAACAGACATTCAAACTTAATCGACAAAGACGCCACACCAAAAGCGCACTGTCTTCATCTCTTTAGCAGAGTTAACTGTAGCTAACGATGTTCCTTGGAAGTAGAAGAGTCATTATTATCATCATCATAATCATAATCTCCTTCAACGGATAATATATAAAGACTCTTCCAATATTATGCTTAAAAAAAGAAGCCCGTTTTTTCCTGTAATTTTAATCTCCGAGCCAGGTACAAAACCACAATAGTTTATGTTATTTAAAAACAGTTGACTTCTCCCTAACTTACCGCCACCACCAACATGATCATGATCATCTAGTAAGTTGAAAAAAAGTTTTTCCCATGGAAAAAAGGGTTTAACCTTTCCCAGAACCTTTGGTTCGTTTCTTTATGCATTATTATGTAGCTCCTTCACAACTAGTTTTTAAAACTGACCTCACCGATCCCTTGAACATATTCATTTATGTACTAATATTAATAAAATCACGAATTAAAACAATGCAGGGTGGCGGTTCAAGTGGTAGTGGCTGACGTTGTTCATTTTCATTATTAGAAAACTTAAATGAATTATGATCATATGCAATAATAATAACACAGCAGGTCGAACCTTTTTTGTAAGCTTTGTTTTACTGCGTCTGAAATAATATGGGAGTGGGAAAGGGCACCGTTTCGTACAACAGTGTTTGATTGTTCCCTAGTCGGAGTGCAATAATCCTTTCCTTATTTTAGGCGATAAAGTGTATTCTCATAATGTGTTATGAAATGAGGAATGGAACCGTTGTTTTATATCCGTTATGATGATGGTGCTGCTGTGGTCTATGACCATGGAGATATAACAAGCTCTAGGGCAATGACGTTCCCATCCCATCCCTTTCGCTCAGGTTTTGTCTGCCTGTCTGGCAGAATGTGCGGGACTAATGTTAATGCAGTTCTTGCCTTTGCTATTATTATTTATTATGGGAACTGTCCATGATGGGATTTGGAAAAGGGGGAGTTGGCTGCCTAGCTGTATGCAAGGTTCTCAGCAAGAGCTGTCAAAATGAGTCATTCAAGTATGCTATAGTTTGGTCGTTTCGTGCAGACGAGGGAGAATAAGGGAGTAAGGAAATTAAATTTTCTCATGTTTAAGCTTACTTGTAATAGGCGGTTGCGAACTGGAAGGTGATGACGGTGAGGCCGACGGGGATGAGGATGAAGAGGAGACTGACTTGGTTCTTCGAGATGATGTATTGCTGCTGGTGCTACTACTGCTGCTGCTAGTGCAAACTCGACTACTTAAACCGGAACTAGTTGAAGAGGAATGGTGATGATGAATGATTTTGGCGCTGGCGGAGCCGGAAGTGACCCTATCATCATTTTTGGATTCAAGCACGTTTGAAATTTTGAGCTCATCCTCGGTTGAGGACGATCCCACACTGATCGCAGCATCCTCTTCATCCTCACCCAGCTCCATCTCCATATCGATGACATTAGCGGAGTCTTCTGAGGAGCAGGAGGAGGCTTCAGGGGATGGGAGTAGCATCGTAGGATCCACACCGATGGGAAGATGATGAGAGAGTGATTGCGACGAGCTTCTGGTTGACTGAGAAATGGAAGTGACTGGACAGGATGACATTCTTGGACTGCTTAAAGGCCTATTGATAGTAACGGAGGTGGCGGTTGCGGTGGTTGTAGACGACTGATAGTGGGATCTTCGTTCCTCCTCTACTGTTCTCGCAATTAGAAGAGGCTCCCGATCAGGCACGAAGTATAGTTGTCTCGTTGGAGGGAGCTCATTGTTATTTATTGTCGTTCTTGGTAGGGGTGGTGACACCATCCCGCGATCTATATGGACTGCTCCAGACAGATACGGGAAGCGGGAAAGGGCGTAGGCTTTTGGTGCATAGCTATTTCCTGTGTTGCTACCACTGGTGGTGCTCCCGGTCTTCTTTGGAGAATCCACTGGAACCGCTTCCCATTTAAACCTAGGCAAAAAAAATACATAAAAAATTATTTAAAACGCTGCCCTTGAACTTGACAAAATAATACGTAAGACTATCATCATTATCTACATCCTCATCAACAAACATGAAATGGGCTATGCACGCACTCGCACTTTTCACCTCTCTCGCCATCCCGGTGCGGCTTGCCATATAAATAAATAAATCCCTATCTGACATTTTTACACGGTTGCATGCTCATTCCACCACAATCAAAATCATCAAAGTCATTAAGTATATTTCTCCACCATTTCATTTCCTCTATGTTTGTTTCGCTAATTTCTCTGGGACAGGAGACATAATTTGAGCATGTTTAAAGGAGTGTCTATGACATGTACGGCGCATCACGCATTTATGCCCTGAACTCACCCCATCCCTCAGCTCAACCCTTCTTTAAAAACAAGCTCCAAAAGCAATTTTCTTGGAAAACCAGAAAACATCATCATGACAAACCAGAACAGCGAAGCGAAGAAAAATCATGAAGAGTTTAAAAAAATTTGTTTCACTTATTTACTTAAACAATACATTAAAATGAATTGGCTTTTTGGAGTAAGATTCAACCCCCATCAACATCATCACCATCATCATCCCCCTACCAGTGCAAAAAACTTGAAAGTTTACCATTCCAAATGTGAGACCCCATCTCAACCCAAAACTGTACCTATGTAACCGCCAGCTTGACAACAATGAGCAAAAATGCGCAAACAAGTTTTCAATCCTGAAAAAAAAAACGTTTCGCCTCATCCTTTCTTCTTCAAACTTCCATTAAAAAAGGTGAACACTCCCAACGTGAGCAATCTTATGAGAAACAGATGAGGACCAAGAGAAAAAGTCATGAAATTAAAAGGAGATGATATGAGCATTAAAGAACAGGGAGCTGTTTTCAACAATACGCAAAATCTCATAATAATACTTAAAACTTTATTTTAGCTATCCCATCTAACATATAAAAGGATACCAACAGGGAATAAGAAGAATGGCCACCTTTCTCACAGGAGGAGAGAAAGAAGACAAAAAACCAGGTTTGCATGCAAAATTTATTCTTTTCCATACATGCATAGCACTTATCTCCTTTGCAAAACCTTTTTTTCTTCTCTCCCCGTCCTCAGTTTCATCTTCATCTCTATCAAAGTCAAAGTCATACTGTGTATAACATAGTTATCTCATGAATATCGTGGCTCTACCTGAGTTACGGAGCAACTTGACTAAACTTACATCACATAATCACATCTCGGGTGTAGTGCCTTCCCACAATGTAATAATAATCATAATGACGAGGTTTCATGCATAAAATTTTTCGTGCTTTTTTTCTGTCCATTCCACCATCCTATCGTGGTGATGATGATGATGATGATGATGACTCTGGTGAATTTTAAACATTGTAATACTTTTAACCACCGTCATCATCATGCTCGTCGTCATCACCAGGATTTTTTTAATAGGAATGGCATGGGAAAAGGATAAATTAGAGCCTGGTTCTTTGTACGGGCTTTTACTACCTGAACAGATTAGTGGAATGGAATGAGTGAGTGTTTCTCATAATCGCAATCGCACAAAAGTAAAAATACCATGGATAAAAAGTGGGATGGGATGGAATGGAAATCACCTAAATAGAAGTACAATGGATTTAATAATGGTAGGTGTTCCTCTCCTCATGTGTGTGTGCTTTTGTTAAGAATACTCATCAAAAATCAAGATGATAATGTGATCTCTATTCTCCAGTTTTTATTTTTTTATTGAGTATATATTTAGCTGGAGTAGAGAACCATATCATCACTCCTTCCCAACTACTTCTCCATTGAGGGGAAAACAATCAGGATTTTAGGATCCAGAGGATGAGTGAGGTGGATGCACGATCTCTATTATGCTAATCACTAATCATATCATGATGAGGTATGGCTGAGCTGACATGAGAGATGTTATTTTTCTATTTTGTTGTTTGTTGATGCTAATGTTCGTTGCATAAGGAGTAATCAGACTCATCAGTGGAATCCTCTCCGATTGAGCAACTCTGGAAGTGGAGCCGTGATTGATGGAAGAAGCATATAAAGTAACAAAGGCATCTTGGCATATCATGTCTGTGAAGATGAACGACATATCATCTCTCGTTATATTTCAGCAAAGAAGAATGAATCCATTTTTGCGGTAGTTATAGTCCACTGCCATTATTATTACGCTATGGCACCACCATCAGCACCAGCAATTTTGCGATCCCGAGATAGCCATCATTATGATTGGTACCGCTCGGAGCAAAAATTCTGTGGAACTTGCTCTTTCATACATTGGTTCGAATCTTGTTGATGTTGATGCTCTCACGGCTTGTATGAAATATTTTTCTTCGTCTTTGCGAATGACATGACAGCTATTAGATATAGCTTACATGGATACCACCAGCATTCTGATATCATATCGCTAATTTTATTCACATGTTTTTTCTCTCCTTTTGCAAAAATATTTGAAAAGGTTCAATCACTCCTCCAGAGAGAAAGAAAGTAGAGGAGGAGGAAAAAAAGAGCAGAAGAACTTTGCTGAAAAGTTGATTATGATTACTCCACTATTGCGCATTCCATTGGGAGAACACCTGCACACTAAAATGTTCAATTAAAGTTGATATGCTTTATTTGAGAATTATGCAGGGATATATAGTACACACAGCGCATTAGCTAAATAGGAGTACAATGCATGAGCAAAAAAGCGATGTATGGAGAGATTCTGCGTGGACGTGTTTGGAATACAAAAATGTTATTCTCCTTTTGTCATTTATTTGGGATGCCACCAACCAACAACCAACCCACCACGGCTACACAGCCACCACCGACATCATCTTCATCATCATTATTGAAAACAACCAGTTTACTGTTATTACAGCCTTTCAGCTTGAAATGATGATTGGGCCGATTGGGATTAATGATGAATTTCAAATAGGTTCACACACTCGACTCTGATCATCTTCCATTTCACCAGGATGACCAGACCAGATCATTGATACCCATCAGCAAAACGATTTTTTTCGCAATGTTCGGAATGTATGAAGTTTGCGGTATGACGATAGTGATGATGGTGCGAACAGAATGCTGATCAGATTTTTTGAAGGAGGATCATCCTCATCTCAATGATAATCTCTCGATGGTGGCATTCTAGCATTGCTGGTGGTTATCCAGCTGTTGGAAATGTTGGAATGGCATTTCATACAATAACAATAATATTTGAGGAGGAAGACATTGACAAAAGTGCTCTTGTAGCTTTTAGTAGAGATTATAGGGGCTAATGGCCCATTATGTCACTCCTTCTCAAAATCATCAACATCATCCTTGTCGTCGTTCTCGACCGCCGCCGTCATATAATGATACTGAACATTTTATTTGGGTGCTCCTCTCTCCTCCTCCCCTCCGTGTCTACGCAAAACTTGAAGGGAGCGCAAGCATAAAGTAATAAAAATTAAAGGAGGAAGACGGAGAGAATTGAAGTGGTTAAATAGGCATTTTATGGACTTTGTATGAAATTGCTTTCGCTTAACGTCTATATCAGCCACCTTAATGCCTTCCTTGTAAGTGAAATAATACTCCGTGGAAATGGGACGGGATTCGATGTCGATGTCGATCCAATGCTTTATGAGGAAGGACACCCATTAAGGAACAAAAGGTGTGAAGGATCGTTGTCCACCAAGCTGGATATCTTGGTTGGAGGATGGACACTTTACGCGCCGACTCGCCGACATATGATAGATATGGAGCGTGAGTGATTCTGACAATTTTTAAAAACAGGCGGATGAGTTGTTGCCCCTTCCTAAACGCTTATTAATAGTGTTTAAATTGGAATCAGCAACTTTGGCTGGTTTTTTGCAATAAATTTGCTTCATCAAACAGTATCCGATCCCACAGAACATAAATATAGGCTCCACCAAAAGGAGTCTCTAGACATGAAGACGGGACAGGTACCTACCTACCTACCTAGGTACATACGCAGAAATACATCTTTCTCTTGTCCAGCAATTTATTGTGAATATTTTTATTATTACTTTCAGGTGTTTAGCTCGTAGCGATTTATAGTTATGAATTTGATGAAAAAAAACCAGATTGGTAGTTAGTCAGGGTAACTTTTCATTTTTATTCAGGTGTTACATTGTTTTTCCCACACGGTGAGAGCAAGAGGTGCGTGTGATGATGATGCTGATAGTGCTACAGTCTAAAAACTTGTCGTGATGCAATAATTTTTTTTTGAATTATTGTTTTTACATAAATCAAAACTAATATTTTGCAAAGCTCATGCGAAAATTTCATCTTTCTATGAGATCGTTTTATTAATTTTAATTGCCAAAATGACATGCTACCGCCAGCGGAGCCACTATCTCCGTCCATGAACATAAAACACTTTCAAAAAGCAATACCTACCACCTACCAATTTCATAATATATGCCGAATCTGTCCGTCCCTGATTACCATTGCTAAACACCAAAATGACACGACAGGGAAAATATACGCCAATGCAATGATTTGATAAAGTTATCAAAGCTTGTGTCTCGCTTTCAAAAACCAAAACTGCATTTAGCTTCACTGCACATCCATAACAACACAACTGATGACCGACAACCACAACCCATTTTCTTCTAATGCTTTCCTTCAACTAAAAACCGCAGAGAAAATTGCTCTGGAGGGGGAGAGTCATTATTATGAAAATAGTTACAAAATAGAGCTCTACAATTGATTCCTCTTCACTAGCCACTATACTTCTACTTCTATAAAATCAACTTATTTTGCGAACACAAACCCATTCTCGGAATTGAAGCGAATTACATAATGCCTAATTTGAGGAGAGATTATTTTTACAGGAAAAAACGTGTGTCACAAAAAAATGGTAAAGTTTGTGGGATTTACAATTCCGGTGCGGTTTATTATGCAGAAAAAACTCGTTGCTTAATGTACTAAGATATAACTAAACGTCAACCTTTTTTAAAGTCCCGAGAAACTTTCGACTTTTAAAATCTAAATTTCTACACGTCATTATGCCATACTGTTGTGCCAAATAAATAAAAATATATTCATATTGCACTTACGGTCCTTCCAGAGGTTCCTCCGCATCAAAGTCAAAGTTATACCGTTGCTTATCATGCTCCCTCAACTGGCGAACCTTCTCCCTAGCAAACTCCGCAGTATGAGGATCCGGCGGTCCGAACAGGCACCTTGGCACACTCCGAATCCTCGTAGAAAGAATGAGCTCCGTTCCAGGACCCATCATCATCGGGCCAGTACTATTTGGCGAGATCGCTGGGGAAGGGCATCCCAACGAGGAGGTCGTAATAGGGACACCCGCACTCTCGGGCAGTCCTGCCCCTCCTTCTGACGGAATAGCGACCACTGGTGGGTTTGGCGAGGAATCAGGACAATTTTGGGACATGTCCCGATTGATATCCATACTGGGAGGCGTGATCACACGTGTACTCATGTTACACAACAATTAATTTAGTTTACACTGGATCAACCTAACCCTCCTCCCTTCAACCTTCCAAATCCAATTTTAATCAATCCAATTCCCTATCCTCAATTTCCTTCCAAGATGTTCAAAACACAAAAAGACAAAACTGCTCAAAAAATCAATCCCCAATTTACACTTCCCAAACACTATTGATAATTATCCTTGATGACATCTTTCCACCACTATGTGCTCAACTGGGTTTCCCACTGTTTTTTGTTTACACGACATAACTGTTATCTCCAACTTCCGCGTCAACTCGTCTCACTCGACTCGGGATGCTCGATAGAAGCAAAACTATATTAATCCAATCCACTACCCCGATAATATGACACACTTGAGGAGACTTTATGTGAACTGGCGCATGTGCCTGAGTTTTTGTTATGATGACGTAAAAACTCAACGGTTTTTGTGTAGCTCGTATACTCCTTTTCAAGTTTGTGGAGCTCCTTCAAAGTAGAAAAGTGATACACTGAAGGAGAGCAAACTCAGATATGACTTTGGAGAGATTTTTTTTACAACGAGGAGGGGTATACCACCACTTACGCCTCCGATCGCACTACCACCGCCACAGATATTATTCTTGGAAGCTTCTCTCCACGTGTGACTTGTCTTGTCAAACTTATTTATTATTATTTATGCAGAAGTTGGGGAAAGATTTTTTCCTTTTAATTTTTTTCTATAGCACCGTTTCTCCCCTTTTTAATATAAATACAAAATATATTATTAAAGTTGACAGCTGAAGACAAGCACCAGAGTAAATTATGTCTCCCGTTTAAAAAAAATCTTTTTAGCACAAACTGTAATGAGATGTTATTCGGTGTGACATCCAGTGTCAACAATAAATAGGGAATAAAATTATATTATTTTGTAAAATATATATATTTTAACTGGCTTAAAACTGAGATAACAACGATTTAAAAAAAAATGAAATCAGGGAAAGGAATATTGAGAATGAGAGGTTCTATTTATAGTAAAGTTGTATGACTTTTCTGTTTTCATATACGTTCACTTAAAACATATATTGATGATGTGATCGATCGAGGAAGAGAGAGAGACCTTTTGTGAAATTTGAATTTGACAGATGAGATGAAGCAAAATGACACACACGACACAATCCAATACAGTTCAACAGCGTACAAGTTTTTCAACTCAATCCATATCTTATTTCAATCCTTGAATTCAGGAACTGGCCTGCACAAGTCTCAAAACGTCTTCTCTTGCTCTCACTCACTCGCACTTAGATTGTAACTATTTTCCTCGAACTCTGCTGAGCAACTGAACTCTGTTCAACCTGCGTTGTTGTTCCATCGGTACAACTCATCATCATCAGCAAGCACCATCGGCAGCGTCAAATCAACAACGTTTAAGCTGTTTCGTACGATGAGAGATGTTCTTTTCATATCGAATCTTTTGCGGAGGACCTCTCTCGGCTTGTTTCTTGCCTGGGCGTCATGTCATAGTTGTATCGGCATAATTTTCTACATGGACTTTGCATTTA
>JAQGAG010001408.1:0-10195 GCA_034696835.1 Lepidocyrtus lignorum | reverse complement strand
ATAGGGGTGAGCGAAAGCTGTTTCAAAACATTTCTATTGTTTTGTATCACTTCCCAGTATACACACCGCTTGCTGCACCGTAGCGCGTCCCCGTATACACACCGCTTGCGGCACTGGTTTTTAAAGCTATAAAATTAAGTTGATTTGGTAGTTTTGAATCGGCTACACCTCAGTTAATTGCTATAAGATAATTTTTGTGCAATTTAAATTGGTTTTTGAATGCTAAATAAAAAGTAAATTGTTAAATGTACCGATCGTGGTGTGAACGCGTGAATTTTAATTTTGCTAGATAAATATCTGTAGTTTAAATTGTCGAACCAGGGCAATTAAATCGCATTGAATTAGCACCTCTAAGGGAGTTTGATAAGACGTAGTATTGCTAAAAGATCCGTTCAGCAAAGCATTTAGTTAGTAGCGCAGATAAGCGAAGGTTATGGTTGTTAAATCGATAGAAAAGTGCATCAGTCATAGTCAAGCGAATCCACTATGGTTGACATGAAGACCAGGTGTCGACATTAAAACTACAAAAAAAATCCCACGCTTTACTATAAAACTTGAAACATTGATATTTGAAAAACTACAAGTTCATTCGTGTTAGAATTGCTTTGAGTGGACTCTTTGTGCAATTCCTGATGTTTTCATATGTCATTTTTTTTTTAAATTTCCATCACATTTAAAACTACAATAAACTTTTACGTACCCATTTTGTAATATATCACAATAAGTTCAATTGTGCATATAATATAGTTCAGAACTCGGAAACTAGTTATTCAATCAAGTCTAAACTGCTTTCTTTGTTTAAAAATTCCATCAACATCTCCAAAACTTGTAGTGTCAATTCAAATGACAATAGGACTTGGTGTTGGAATGAATTTTTTATATTATATTTATACATGTTCTCATTATAATCTCAGAAAATACTACTTTGCATCGATTTCAAATGGTGTTTATCGTAAATTTTGTGCAATTTCATACAAATAAATATCGTTATCATAATTGTCACGAACCTTTGTGACTATTGAAATTCCTATTTATTAAAGCCTTTATTAAGGCCGGGTGTTATTCGGAAAGAAAGTCCTATACCATACGGCATAACTTTAAAGATTTACTGATTTGAAACTATAAGTCGAGTCGTCTTCACATTGTTTTTGTAATCGTGATCTTGATGCACAATTCCACATTGATTCATATTATGCCATCCTAATTGTTAAAAACAATTTATTATTAAATGACGACTGAATTATAACAAATGTGTCAAATAGTCATGCAATGGTGCAGGTGGTCGAACTGGCTTGATCTTGTCAAGTGAATGTGATATGATATATTATGTCATCATCTAATTAAGCAAGAATATCTATAACAATGTCATTATTTTTGATAATGTTAGGTTAAAATATATAAAAATCTTGACCTACATTAAATACGTATATTGTACGGGAAATGATTTTTGTCGTGTTATTATTTTTATTAAACATTTGGAGCATCATCATCTTCATATATATATATATATATACAAGTTTCATTGTGGACTATATGATTTATCTCACAAAGAAAAAAATAATAATTGAATTTTGTTGCATTACAGAAGTTTGGGTTGAATTTGAATTTAAAAAAACTAAACAATTTTTTTCCTTGCTAAATTAACTGATCCTATCATCTGACATTTGTTTATAAAACCATCCTAACACTTTGATAAGTCTAATTTGCTACTAGTATCAGCTTTGTCATTGTCAGTGTTATCATCACCATTATCATTATCATCATCATCAGCACTACACCTCTTATCCTCAGCGTTATCCTCTTTATTTATGCGTTTGTCGTTGGATGACATTATTGTTGTATTAGTAGTAGTTGTAGTAATAGTATTAATAGCATAAAGTTTCTATCCCTTCTGTGTTTTTATTCCAGGCTTTGGTTGGTCTTCTCAACACTTTGTTCCTTCGATTTCTCTGTTGTTAAAACTTTTTCCTTGCTACTTCAATCTTCTTTTCATATGGATTTTTGTGTTTTGTACTTTTCTTTCCTGCTCATTTTTGCTCTTCTCGTTGCTTTTTACGGGCTTCACGTTCAAACACCTCTCGTTGTCGGTCGACGTATTTTTCTACGATTTCCATGATGCTTTTAACTTGCTTCTGGATGTCCTGTTGCTTTTTAGTTGTAGCACAGTTGGCAAAGCGCTCCATTTCCAATCTATCTTGCAACGTACCAATCTCATTCATTCGTTCTTTAGGATTTCCCGTCGCCTCACAATCAGTATTTTCAGGATCAAATATCAATAATGCCTCTCTTCCTCCATGTCTTCCATATCTGACACGTTCGGCAAAGTATTCGAGAGACGGGGCAATATCGTTGGTATCTGGCTGATCTGGGATCTTCATTCCATGACGATCATGAAAATGATGATCAGCCTCCTTATTTGAGTTGAAAACTCTTCCACATCCATACATTTTGCATCCACATTTTTGAGCGCCATGGTCATTCTTGACATGTTGAAGAAATTTGTAGACATCATCAAATACCACCTTGCAAGGGTTATAGCCCTTTTCACCAGCCCGTAGACCATTGGCATCATATTTGCAATGCATAGTATCATCATTTTGCTTGTTGTCGACTTTGACGTGTGCTTCTGTTCCCGGGGGTAATTTAATTTCTTTCATTCCTTCTCTACAGGTTTTGACTCCTGTACCAATATCCTCGTCCCAATTACTGAGGTCTTCACTGCTTGTAGAACTGTTCTCTGGTTCCTTATTTATTTTTATCTCTCTGAACTTGTCACACTTACTTCTTACGTCTTTATTGAGCTCTTTACGTTGTTTTACGTCCTTTAGTACCTTAGTGATTTGAGTAACAGGTTTTTTTACGGAAATTTTGTGGTGCTTTAAATCAGCGTAATGCTCTTCCTGTTCACGATTTGTCACGTGTTGTGCAACATTTGTCTATTACAATACATGAAAAAAAAATGACTACATTATTTATATTATTTAGTTTTTTTTTACTAATTATGATGATTTATTATACAAAAGAAGAAAATTAAATAAATGTGTGATAAAAAAATGGGTTCTTACATTTGGGTATTTCTTCTCGTCATGTTGTGGGAAGAAAACTGTAATTGGTTGATCTGGAGGAATATCTACAAGGGCCACGACAATGAGACGGATATGGAAATCATCATTTTTATCACTGACAAACCATTGCTCGATCTTACAGTTTGGAGTTTCATCTTTGAGGGGTTGCCTAATAAAATGACTCTCGGTTCCGTATTTCAGACTGCTCATATACCACTCATGATGGATCATTTTCTTTTTGTTTCTAGCTTGCTCATCCCAATGGATTCCTTCAATCGGATAAGCATATTCCTCCTGAAAACTGAGCTTGCCAGTTGTGAAGATTCCAACAAACTCGATGACAAACGTGTCTTTCTTGATATTGTCCGTTGTGAGCAGACACTTTCCCAAAACATCTCGACATCCAATTCTAAGGCACGTGGCGAACTCGTTCTTTTGAATGCTATGATATGATAAATAAGATTTAAGATTGAAGAATTGAGAAATGAGAATTGAGAAATGAATTTAAATAGAGAAATATTTAAAAAAAAAAGACATACCGTTGGTTTTGACATCCCATGCCACAAATATCGGAATTACATTCAATCAATTGTGAGCGAAGTTTGCAGGATTCCCTTTGGCATTTTTGTTCTTTACCTTTTGCTGGCTGACATCTACATTTAGTTGGTAAGTTGAGGGCCCTAATAGCTTTGCGTATCCTTTTGAAGACAGGACCGTCTGTACCGTGGGTTATCCGTTGCAACTTTGATGCCTTTTCATACTCCGATCCATACGCAATGTCGGTTTCGCGGTCAGATGAGTAGAAGTCTGCAACAAGAAAATTATTGATTTTTTTAGAGGCATGAATTCAAATTCAATTGTGATATAAAGAAGTTTAAATTAATAATGATGATAATAAATATTGATGATGATGTTAGTGGTTGTGGCTTACTCTTCGGACCATAACGAAATCTGTGTAGTTCCAACCATTCTTTTTGCAGCTCAAGCCATGATAATACTGGTGGAGCAAACGACTCTTCCTCATCCTCCTCCTCCTCCCTCCTAAGTGAAGGTGAAACATTGCTTCCAGATCCAGTTCGACTTGTGACTCTGCTTCCTATCCCCCCTTCAGCCATGATGAAGCAGCTGACGGCAATATAATAAATGATATTTAAAAAAAAAACTATGGCTAACAAAAAAGAAAGAAAATGGAGGCCTAATGATAATAGTAGCTACTGATGATATGTGTTTCGAACACAATGATGGTAACAACAGTGCTAAAAACTACCAAAGTTAAACTATTATGATTTGTTTTGGTAAAAAAAAGTAATTAAAATGAAATTATTTAATTTATTTAAACAGAGTATTTAGTTGTTTCACTGAAACTGATGAAAAGTTTGCAATAGACTGACTTTGCTTTCTTTTCTTTTCTTTTTTATTTTTTTGTTGTTGTTGTTGTTGTTGTTGTTGTTGTCTAGTTGTTTTGCTACACTTCAGCTCACATCTGAACTTAAAAAGAAATGAAAATAGCCGGTTTTTTAATTTGACCGGGCTTTTCACTTTACTAAAATGGGGTAACGTGATAATTTCAAACGACTCATGATGAGATGGGAGGGTGAATGAATTGTAAGTATCATTGTGCATAAGTATACATTCATAAAAATTCACATCTTGCTGACAATACATATAGGAACGACGAAACCTCTCATCTGTTGCTAGTTTTTTTTTTCCTTTTTCTTGTTTGGCTTTTGTGTATGTCGTTGCTGTTATTGTTGTTTTGAGTGATATATATACCGTTTAGTTGATGTTATTGAGTTCATTGAATGTACAGAAACTGAAATAACAAAAAAAAAGCATCTACGAACGCGTGTGTGTGAGAAGAGGGAACATGGATGAGCAAGCATGATGATGATATGATGAGCTGAAGACATATGTCTTTTTGTAGTTGCCATTGCACCAAGCTTACATGCACCACTTCTTTTGAGTTTTGAGTGTAGTCTTTAATGCACTGTTGTTGTTGTTATTGTTTACGATGCATTAAGATTTTTGTTTTTAAAGTGCATTTTTGTGAAATTAAATTTATCTCTTATTCCAATTAATTGATTTTGACTTTGATGTCAGATCAATTTACACTCGTCGCATTTGTGTATTCACTACATCGTAAAGCATCTCTCCAACAATTTTTACAGAGAAGTAGATTAGTTTTTATTTGTTTTTGTTTTTGTGCAAGTTATACTCAGTTATATTTTGATTTTTTTTTGATCCTTAGAAGGCCTCCAATTTGTTTTTGTTTTCTTCGATAATCATAGATTTTGTAATCATACTATATTCTAAACTTATTCCACTTAAGACAACTTAGATTAGTGTCGTGCGTTTATTTATCATCAAACAAGTCGTTATTAATATTTTTAATTTCTCATACTTCATCATCATACACTCATTTACCATCATTGGTAGCGGCTAGAAAGTTTGAAAGGAGTTGTTAGTTAAAGGGGGAAGAGTTTTCGGCCATTGTAATCATATCATCCTCATCAGTATGGTGGAATCCGGAAGTGGTGGGGGGGTGGAGTTATGGGAAATGCAAGAGGCAACTTTTGATGAAGCTTTTGGTGGAGTTCATATGTCTTCCTTTAAACGGCTGCATAATTATACTCCAATCAAAACAAGTAAGTTGTTTGAACATGAAAACATAATAATATGATTTTGGTAATGTTCATTTATTGTTTTGGTAAATTCTGCTAATTGATCATTATTAATATATTGTTTTGTTTATCTCATGGTAGGTTTCTTCAATCCAGGGGAAGCAGCAAACAGGGCAAAGCATCGGATAAAAGATTGTATGAATCGGAAATTTAAGGTCCCCATTCCAGATGATAAGAAGTGCATATGTAAAAATGACTTTTGGAAGAAGACGAAATGTGGACCAGAATCGGGATGCAGAGCACGCAAGAATGGATGTGAATGTGGTCCAGAGTGTTCAGTGGAAGGATGTAAATGCCTAAATAACGAGTATGATGTCATCAACATTATTATTATTTGTTTTTTTTTTCTTTGTCTTTTTTTTAATAATTCAATAAAATCATCAATTGGTTTTACATGTGTTTTTTTTTCTTTTTTTTTATTTTGCTTCATTTTTTTTTATTATGACAATAGAATAACCAGAGGTAACTGTGGCAAGACGATGAGTCTGATATCACGTGGCACTGATATTGAATTTGGTGTAATGGCCCAAGAAAGGATTAAACCTGGCGAATACCTTTGCGAATACGGTGGGGAATATTTGCCACAAGAACTGAATCTTTCTAAAGATGAGAGCAAGTACAATGCTCATTTGCGAGGCTCGGAACATCCATACAAAGAAGTCTTTGTGGATGCTGCGAAGTATGGGACCAGAAGTCGCTTCATAAACAAATCCTGTAAACCGAATGCAATGATCTGCACCATACGAGTTGGTGACACATTGCGACTAGGAATATATGCTTTATCATTCATTTGTCCAGGAGATGAAGTTACCATTAATTATGGTAGAAGATTTAATGCAATGACAGGACAGGTATGATAATGGACGGTTTGATTTTAATATATAATATAACTTTCTGATAATTCATTATTCGTTTATTCGTTCCTATAATAATACAATGAATCAAAACCCCTCATAAAGTCAAAATGAATACATAATTGTTATTTCAGGTTTGTCGGTGTGGTCATCATGATGTATGTCCGCATATGCATAGGGCTTATCCATGTGAGCAACGAGCTGAAAAAGATGATAATGATGATGATCGAGTTGAAGGACGTCATACTCATGTGTCTGGAAGGGATCATCAAGATTCTGATTGTCGACAAGAACTAAGAGCAATTTATAAATACGCAAAAAAAAGGATCATCAAGGCTCTAATTTACTTTAAAAAAGTTAAAGTGCCTCAGGAAGAATATGCTGATTTACCTGTATTGTGTGGATGGGAGTCTCTTGATGATAAAAATAAGCTTAGTGATTTCAGTCAATCTGATGAAACTTATTATCAGAAAACCAAAAAGGAACAACGTGTACGTCGAAGAAAGCGAAAGGAGCTAGATCGAGCAAAAGCCGCAGCAGATAAATCAGCAGCAGCAGCAGCTGAAGCCTCAGTGACAAAAGGAGCAATGACGACTACCACTAGTGGCCAACAACAAACACTACAGCCACAACAACCTCTACAACTTAGTCAACAGCGACAACAAACTCGACATATCCTTCAATTTCCATCAAACTTTATCCGAGCTGATATATTATCCAAATCTGTTGCAGCATCATCATCATCATCATCATCATCATCATTTGCTCAACAAGGTCCATCACCAATACGAAATATGCGTGGGATGAATCGTGGTGGTGGTAGTAGTAGTAGTTGCAATGAAAACGGAAATGCTACTGGGACAACTAGACGAAATGCTACTACTGCTTCAGTACATTGTAGTAAATTGTCGTCGTCGTCGTCGTCGTCGTCGTCGTCGTATAATTCCAGTGGAACTTCCCGACCAAACTCTCCAATGGTGGTATCATTACCTTCCAGTCCCCGTGCGCTATCTCCTATGCTTGTGGATACTGGTGTCTTCCAGTTTTGGCCATTGTTTCCTCCAATTTGTCAGCAGGCTTCTAAAAAGCAAAAAGAACCCGGCTATCCAAAGTTTAGTCAAGTAAAAGGAAAGGAAAGAAAAAAGTCAAAGTTGAAACTAAAGTTTAAGAAGACACTCCAATGTGAATCATCATCATCGACATCAGTTTTAGAAGGAGTTGCGCAACATAAATCACCACCACTATCATCTTCACCAGTAAGAGCTACTACTCGAACGCAAACTCCTGAAGGACAAATATATAATTATGACTCGGACATTTCGTATCCTGCATCATCACCACAACGAGTAAGAGTACCTTCGCCAGCTAACTCCAATAATCCCAATGACGTACCTTGTATTATTCATCTTGTCTTGGAGGAGGACATGACGACATCTCAACCATGTTGTACATTAAAAAAATCACCATCACCAAAAAAGTCTTCTTCATCCAAGCAGAAAAGTTTTCAGGAAAATGCTTCTCCTCTTGATCATCCTTTGCCATTGTTATGTAAAGAAGTTGAAGAAAAGACAGCAAAAAAAGCGGTTGAAAATGCTGTAGGAATGGAATTAGAGATAGTATTGGAAAATGTGATAGAAATTGCAGCAGATCAAAAATCTTCATGTAAGTCTCCTGAAAAAGAGAACCTAATAGAAAGACCAACGAATTCTATGATGCGAGAAAACCACCCCCTTACTACTTCTTCTGTTGCTGTTCATGAACAAATAATTCGTTCACCAATACTCTTCTCTCCATTGTCAAGACCAAGTGTTTGTGTTGGTGTTAATGATACTTCAAAGAAGACACCTGTCATTCAGAAGCATGAGCAGCAACAACAACAACAAGAGGATGTCGACGACGAACCTTACTTTGATGATATTCCTGACTTTACTGATACCTGTGTCATTGGCGAGCTTGATAATGATGATGATGATGATGATGATGATGATGATGATGATGATGATGATGATGACATTGGTGATAGTGAAAAAGTTACATTAGCTGAACAATCTATATTAACTACCATAATGTCTCTTCAACCTTCTTACTCCACCGTAACTGTACCAACAACAACAACAACAACAACGACAAAAGAAGATCTCTTGCCTCTTCAAGACGAATTGGAGGATGAAAGTTTACCAAAAAATATAAAGAGAAAGCGAGGAAGACCCAAAAAGAAGGATAAAAATAGGTCTAGACCAGGAACATTGAAATCTGCTACTGATATTGATGCTGTTGAAACTAAAAATTCGTCATTCGTTATTCCTCCTCCTCCTCCTTCTTCTCCTCCTCCTCTTAGACGAGCTGGTCTTCGCAACAGAGAAAAAACAAACAAACAACAAGATAAAGATGAAGCTCTTCTCTCTCAAATGCCATCATCCACTGAAAGGTCGGCTAATTCCTCGAGTTTGTCCAAAAAAACAGTGCCGGAACAAATGGACAAAGTTAGATTGCGCGCATTGGTGGAAGCAGAGATTGCACGATTGACCTATACAGATAAAAGTGGCCGTCAGTATGCAATAGAGAGGGTTGAAGGAGGAGCTAATAAACCACTGAAGTGCTACATTGAAAAGTGTACCAGACACTTTACGAGTATCAGCGAGTACCGAAAGCACTTGGAAAAGCAACATCACAATCCAAAGGATAAGAAATGTGAACATTGTGGATTGTAAGATTTTAGATTTTAGTAATTTCATTTTTTGAAGTATTTTTTTTTCTTTGGGGATATATCTTTTATTTAATTTACAAAGAAAAATTTTCATGTTACATAATTTGATTGCTCATTGTCTGTATATTCTAGAGCATTCAATAATGATGAAGAATTGAAGAAGCATCTGAAGACACATGATAAGAAAAAATCAAAGTTTCAATGCATCATATGTGGGCATTATTACACGACCGCAGGTGACATTGGTAGACATCGCCGGTTAAAACCAGATTGTAACGATAATTACTACAAGGTGGTTTCCTATGATGGCATTGAAACAGTTACCCAGAGGCGGAATCCACAACCGGGTCTCATAACACGCGTCACAGGTGTTATAAAAACGTCGCAAAGTATTGCTCAACAACAGCAGAATGATAACAAAGGAGACAATACATTGACAATTGATGAGGAGCCGAGTATTACGAGCAGTAAGCGACAGAAAAATAAAGCACCTGCAGCAAAGCAAACGCCAAGCTATGTCAAGAAAGATGGTGGACGTAGTACTGCTGTTGATACTGACCACGATGACGAGGAGGACTCTCACGATGACAAAGATAGAAGTAAGAAGGAAGAAGATTCAGAGCCGTAACAATGATTCCAATTCATCATTGCTGTCTAGCAAAATGCATTGTCTTTAAAAAAAATTCCTTTTTTTTTTGTTATATTAAATATGAAATCAAATGTTTTACTCCTCAATATTACAACTCAATAGCAAAATTAACAAAAATGCAAGATTCTTGATTATTTCTATATTTTGTAAATAAAAAAAAAACGATTGATTATTTGATCGTTCAAAAGTTCAAGTAAAATGTGCCCCCCCCCCCAAACCATATTTTCTTTGTAGAAATC
>JAQGAG010001407.1:0-10195 GCA_034696835.1 Lepidocyrtus lignorum | reverse complement strand
TATTATGCGGTTTTAAGGCAAATTATGCGTTTTGTGCATTTTGTGCGTTTTAAAATTTGCCAAATGTCATCTTTTTTCACAAAAAATGTTTTGGTGATTGTTTTTGGTTGAAGAAAGTATGCCAATTCTGCGTTAAGCATTTGGGGCAAAATAAGCAAATTTTCATCTCTATTGATAATGCACATAGGTATTTTTTTTAGTAGTGTACAGTTGTCAGATAATTCTGTTCTGCAATTGTTATGTTATTGCAGTGTAGTCTAGCATCACAGTCAACCTTGCGTTTTTGAGTTGAGTGTCCGAAAAGATAATAAACAATGGTAAACCATAAATACATACTTATCTAATTGAACTAATTGTTTAAATGTCAACCTGTCATTCGCTTTTTACAGTTGTAAAAATATAATTAAGGTACCGAATCCTACACATTTTTGAGAAGTGTTAATGCTAATTAATTTAACCATGAAGTATGTTGTGTAAAGTAAAACGGTATAAACAGGATGTTATCATGTCGATTCCGCCAAATATTAAAAAGGTTTACATACCATGTCAAATGATACAACCCGTTTAAAATAGATTGTAATTCAGAAATAAAGCTCTATTCGCCATCTGCCATGAAGTTTAGGAACCTCTAAGTAGAAAGGTGAAAGCACAGTGAAAGTGGCCTTTTCCTTTAACTTTTATCAATGGATGTCGCTGTCAGTAGTTCAGTGAAAATTTTGGAAACAATAGAACTGGTAGACTTTCTATGTAAACTTATTCATAAACTATTGCATGCAGTTTTTGCTCACTCAGGACAGTGAGGATAGTAATGGTATTGTAATCATTTAAAACATTAACATTAGAATTAATAAGGATGTCTAAATGGTGGATACGTTCCGTCCTAGTTAATTAAATTCTAGGTTTCGATATTAAAATTGCAGAATGCAGATAAATATTTCCCAAGCAATGCTCTGCTGCCCGCCGCACTGGCTCAATTTTGAATATTTCAGAACTCTTGCTATTGTTGTGTGAAACATCTTCTCATCCATCTACATTATACACCGACAATACGTATTTCAATACATTAGTCACATACATCCCTAATGTCTTTCCAATTCTATGTCAATACCCCTTTAACAATAAGAGACGGTTTTTTTAGCCAAACAGAAACCCTACCCGACCCTACATTTACCCTCTCCACCACTCATACCATAACTTTTGGCAGACAAATTAGTGAAATAAAATCCCATCATAAAACATATCATCATGTGTGTTTGGTTTGAAATGAGTAGTCAGGGTAAAGCATGAAATTGAGACAGAGACCACGCACCAAGTTGTTACTGCCAAAGATATCTCCTAAAGCGAAAAGCAAACCAACAATGGCAATAATTCAAATGAAAAAACGTGTCCGCCAAACATGGTACCTTCCACAATCTCAACCTAGCACACACGGAGTTTCATCGCTTATTATTGCCACTAGTCAAAATGTTGTGCACACAAAAAGACTACACACTTCTGGCATTTACATGTCACCACAAAACAAGCAATATATCTGACTGCTTCACTTCCCCCCAAACCATATGAGCTTTCGTTGCCAGCTTCCATTACACAGTTGGAGTCGTTAGAACTTTTGCTTTGTTTTTCGACTGTCCCATCACATAACCATATATAAATACCTTGAACAGTTGTACTAACTACTATTAGTAATTTATCTGCATGATGCCAGCAGACACCTCTCTTTGGACTCTCTTACAGCAGAACATTACTCATCTCAATTCAACCTCCCACACTCCTACCATGAAAAAAAAAGCTCTCATGTACTGGTGAAATGGAAGCCGAGAGAGTGTGGCTATTCCGCTTCCTTCTTGTTTTTTTTCTCCCTTCCTATTTGTTTATCTTGATGTGTGCTTATACCAATACAAAGTAATTAAAACTCTTCGTAGCCCACGTTCTATAAATATTTTGCACAGATGGATTTAATGGTTTGTAGATGAGAACTTAAATATGTTTTTCTTCCTCTTTTATGGGAGATTTTATGATATTTGACGATGTACACAATAAAATCTTTCCTCTTAATGCTTGCTTACCCTATATCAATTCCAGTTAATTTTAATCTGGGCTTTAAAATTTTCTTCCCTTTACTATAAATGGGCGTATTGTTAGTTTTTGCAAATGTCTTGTTTAATGACAATACTGTTAGACTCATCGGCATACATCGGTATACATACTATTGTGTAGTTTTGTCTTTTAAAGCTTTCTTTTATGGAAAACAGAAAAGTTAGCTGAAGTGTATTGAAAGAAATGTGTGTGCTTTAATTATCAACATAACTTCATTAGCTTTCCTTTGCAGGAATTTACTTATGCAAGTAAAAATGGGCTGGGTTGTTGGGTATATTGTTACATTACCCGTATTTAGACCCCACATACACCCCAAAAACTCTACAATACATCGTTAACACTAATGGTTTGTGACAGCCTTGAAAGTAGTAGTGGAACTGGAAGTTTAATCAAATTATGCAAATTTGGTGTGAGTTGAAACACAGACTATGCGTGTGAGCTGGTTTTTCAGAGAGAAAAGGAATTTACTTATTTTTCTCAACATTAATGCTATATGTTCTGCTGGTAGTTAGTTGTTTCTACATTTATTTAGAACTAGCAAAGTAGGATTCCCCCATCTTCCTGGGAGCGTAAGTAAACTGGTTGAAGGAAATGGGAGAAAGAAAATGAACATTTTTGATCTGTGGTTTCCCATTTTGATTTCGAAGAGAACTTAAATGCTTCCTTAAGACTATGAAGGGAAGAGTGGAAATTAAGTGCAAAGCCCTTCAATTCTTCTCCAACTCCTGCCATTACCATTCATTTAGTCACTCAAAAGGAAACACTTTTACGTTCACATAATAGTGTCAACCACACTAGCCCGTTGTGTGAATGGGAATCAGAATTCCGACTGAAATCTCATTCCATAAAATTTTCAATGTAATTGCGTAACCAAAAGCGTCTAGACTCTGCTGCTGTTGATGACTCCCCGGGACATCTCCCAAAAGGATTTTCCAAAACAGAACGTACTGGGGAGCATTTGCATAAGGAAATTGGTTGCACTCAAATTGACTTGGATAGCTTACTAATTTCTTTTCCCGTTCAAGAAGTTCCTTCAAAAGAGGAGAAAGAAGGAGCAGGAGGTTTTTTTTACTAAATAGCTGACTGGAATGTAATGACTTCCACCGGAAGTGGGAGGCTTACTTTAAAAATTCATAAACATGAGAAGAATTCATTTACTGATGTAGTCAAATGGGGCCCTCACTTAAGTAAAAGTTTTTACCATCCAGCTCTAATGTAATGAGCTGGAAGTTGTTAAATAATAGATTGAGAAAGTGCCTCATTCCCATTTCTGCTTCTGATCAGTTATGCTGGCAAAGAACTAATAAATCAGATTAATCAAAAGAGGGTCAAGCAAATTCTATTAACGGAATCACTTTTATCTGAAGTTCCAATGACCTGGAATGCTAACGTTATTTAGCAAGGGATGGAGAAATTGGGATGAAAAGTAGTATCTTGTATTTTCATCCTCCACTTGCGAGAAAATTTAATTTCTTCTTGTCATCGCATCCTGAAGAATTACCTTTGGTCAGAGCCATAAATTTAATCAAGCTTTTACTTGGAGTATAAATGTGGCTCATATATGTATGTGTAGTCATCTGATACGAAACTTTTATTTCCCAATAACGACTCAGCTAAGGCAAATCTTCCCCAGAATAAAAAAATCCGCAAGCTAGAGAACGGTCCCTAAATGAAATGAATTTCCTTCCTATTGTTGCATAACTTCTTTTTCTTCGGTGTAGTCTCCATTTTTATCTGATTCTTTCTCTGGAAATAGGCGCAAGTTTTTTTGTCCCCTTTGAATACGAAGCTCATCTGAAGGAATCGCCTTGTCTGAGACTTTCACTCTGGAAAAGAGGATCTTCTTTATGCCTTTTATTTTGGTTGATGAGAATTGCTGGGGATAATGCTGTAGAAGGGACAAGATCCGGTTATCTTTATCCTTTCTTTCCATTCTCATTTCACCAAATTCACAGCTTAAAAATACGCACAGTGAAAGTAGTATTATGGTGGCAGAGTTGAATAAACTGGAATAAATGTGTCATCATGTTGGACTGTAGCATTATATTGGTGTAATTTACGCAGTGTGACATAGGGAAATGTTATGAGTTTTCCATAATAATCCACACATTTATTTTGTTTGTTTCATACATACATTTTAATTACATTTATATAACTTGTATAAGTATGCAGCACAAACGACCCATCGTAAAAATATGCATAACTTTCCCAAAATTTGAATTTAGTTTTTAAAAACAATATGACCAAGCATGTTTGCGTTGTTCTTATCTCTTTATGGTCCTTTATAATGCCCCAAGGGGAACTATAATTGGGTAAGGTAGATGGTATAACACTCTCACATTCTATTTTCGTATAATAATGGCTTCAACAGTCTCTCAAAGTGTTTACTACCTACTGTGCGAGAGCATAAATTTCCAGATTGTTAGGAGCATTGTTTTGCAAAAAATATGGTCGTGGCAGTTTCTGTTCCGCATTAAAATTAAAATTTGTCCACGCGTGCAGAAAAAAACCTTCATGGAAAGGGGCAATTAATGTTCCTACTTGGCAATCAGAATGGCAGTTTGTTTTTTTACTTTGGAGTGGAATAATATATGTGCATCCATGAATGTTGAGGAAGCTGGAGGCGGGTGAGGTGCTTTAACACTTCTTCAGTCATTTTATTTGCAGAAGGACAAAATTTCGAGTGTTAATTGTTCCAACGCTCCGGGAAGAATGCTTGTGCAGATGACATTTCTCATATTTTTAATTGTCTCCTGTCATCCCCATATTCATGGCCTTTTATTTGTCCCAACTTTTTGCAGTGTTCTCCTATTTTTGGTAAATCTATAGTAATTTTGACATGTGTGGGGCTATTTATACAACACATTTTTCAGCAAACAAATAGGATAAAATTGCTGTCGTGGCTTCGACATAAAATAACTACAAATCATCCCTAATTAGCTGAAACTTATTCTGCACTGCTTAAAACGTGGGGCACGCCTAAAAGTAGTAACTTACCCTGCCAATAATTTTGACTTCGATAATAATATTGCAGTAGCCATTTTATTGCATTTTTAGAGCTAAACGCAATTTCCCTCCCTTTTATTTCAAAATGTTTCATAATTGAACGGCTGTTGTTGGTTAGACTTAGAGATTACTAGAAAGAGAAAATTAATTGTTTATAATGTACGGTAAAGTATCCAAACCTCGTTTCAAATGTCGTTCTTGTCAGGTTTCTATTAACTGAACCACATCCCTGCTCACACTCCCAGCAAATAGGACAATTTGACGTGACCAGAGTTTCAATTTTATTGAACCAGGTCGAGAGGATGAAAGTGTCGAAAAACAGACATGAGCTAACTTCCCCACCAACCTCATCAGCGCTTGAGAAGAATATGAGCGGAAACCCACTACCACCACCGTCACTCAGAATGGTGATGGGGAAGAAATGAAGAACAATGGGAATGAAGTGACATGGATGGTCAAAGACTAGACACCTTATAGCTGCTGCCTCTAGGGTTGCTTCCTTCACTTTCATATTATTGCCTACATAGAAAGTTTCATAGGTATTTTTTATTCCATAGAATATAAGGAAACCAAGATGAAAGGTCATCTGCCTCCGTAAGGAGAGCAACTTTCCTACTTATCCGGAGTGTAAATAGATCGTATTTTACTTTCAGTGGTGAAGTTGATGGGTGAAGTGAACATTCCATTTCCACACATACCACTACTCACACTCCACAAAAATACGAGAATATTTCTTCAAATATAAGCCACCCAAAATAGTCTACGAGTAAAACTGATTTTTTTTTCTCATAAGCACATATCTACTTATTAGTTTTAAAGATTTGGGTACTCCTGCTACCAAACACTTTTATCGTGATATGGGAATGAAAATGGGAATGAGGGAAAGGGTTAAGACTGCAAACAATGTGTTGGAGTACGATATTTACACCCGCTTGGAAAATGGAGTACAGGCATTTGAGACGTAATAAAATAAAGGGATTGACAAACGAAAGCTCCAAACAAGGACGACCCCTTAATGAAAATATGGTAGCAATGTAGCAAAAAATAGCTACAAGATGGAGAAAAAAATTGAGGCTCGGCATTGTTATAGTTGTGTGGGCATTCCCCGATTATTTTTTGTTGCTGGTTTAATGGAACAAAAGTGATAAGATCTTACTAAAAATGCTTGAAGAGCAAAATAATATTAGCTGAGGGGAAATGGGGCATGCCATTGGTCTTCAATTATCTTCAGAGCGAGAAATTGACCCCTTTCTTTGAAGTTTTGTTAGTTTTATTTGATGGTGGTTTGGAGATTCTTTTGTTGGAATGAGTGGCAGCAGGGGTGGTGGTATGTGTGGCCAGAATTTGTTTCTAGTTCCCCAGATTTTTAGAAGCCGTCACAATCATTTTGTTGGTTGAGCGAAGAGCTTTGTTCGTGATATAGGATACTTTAGCTAATGGAAATGAAGAGATTGTGTAGAAAATAACAAAAAGTGTTCTTGCATTGCATTGTTGGATGTGATAATGATGATGGCGTATCCATAAATGGGGCATTCAATGAGCTCCAATGCTTTTAAAAATCTTCATCCATTCATCCCTATTATGTACCTTTATTTCATAAATGAAAACTAAAATACACAAGATACTGTAACAGTCTTGGAAAATAATTGCAATGTACTGGACAAAATGCATTTTACAAATAAAAATATCGCATTACATATTCGAGTAGAAAATCTAAAAATTGAAAGTGTTTTAACAACACACGATACCAAAAATTAATGAACAAAAAATATTTAGCTAATGGATTGTTTCTGTTTTCAGTATTTATTAAGCCCCTGTTGGGTACTAAAAAGATCAAAATCAATTATGATTTTTTACCCATCAAAAGAATTTTACGGTAACTGATTCCGAGAAAAGACCCAGCACAGCGGGATGTGAAAATGGAATAAAAGGTACCATATCCAAATTCAACTTGTGAAAGCACACTTGGTTGGTGGTCCATGGTTGTCTACAGGCTTATGAAAACTAGTTCGTCATAAATTTGATAGGTTCATTTATTGAATTCAAATGGCGAATTATACTAAAAGGAAACAATGCTACCTCCCCCGCTTGATTTATGTAATGCTATACAATATGAACAGTTTATTTCAGGGAATGGTTAACAAATGAATAGCTTGGAGAGGAAAAATTAGTGTTAAAGAATTTGTAAAATCGGCGTGGGCAATGAATAGATAAGTACTAGTATCACATAACACTTGCTGGGCATTGTTAAAAGTGATGACCGATGAGAACGAAAGTGAAATGGGAAAAAGGTGGTAACCATATCCGCTTTCAATTTTTATTTTAGCCACAGGGAATCGGCTTGCGGGGGCAGACGGGGTTGTTGGTGCTGGGTATGCATGTTACCTCTACAAATTAAGTTTTTACGTTCATGAATCGTGATTATGAATTGTGATGGATTATTTACAATATGGATTGGGTGCTCATACTGAATCTGCTGTTACATATAAATATAAGGAAGCCAGCAATCAAAAACTTCGTTTAGTTAGGTTTTAAATCTGAGAAAGAAAACAATCCAGCCCTGAAAAGTGGAAAAGTTTTTTTTATGGTTCACAAACTTATTTCTGTTTTGTAAGATCAAATTTATTTGTCACAATGAAGTTTAACGAAGTCTCACCGTTTCCAAATGGATTTATTCAGCAGCGTCAACTTCCAGACTATATCCGTGTTATAATTACAAGAGGTAGTTTTTACCGTTATTCTCTTATGTGACTGAGTTTGTGCTAGGATTATTTGTTAACATGTTGAAAAACATTATCATATAAAATCCGTTTGTATTGCCTTTTAAGACTCGCACGGCCGCAAGAGGGAGCTCCTAATTCCAGCAGCATTGGACTTGGATCGGCCAAAGCGTCCGCGGACCACCTTTCAAAATTTCCAAATTGAAGCCATGGAACGGGAATTCACTTGCTGTCCTTTCATCAATGAGGAAAGGAGATTCTTGTTGGCAAACGAGTTGGGCTTGACAGAAATCCAGGTAAAAGAATTTTTGCAATGCCGATTTCTACGATGTACGTACAGTTATGTAAATAGGTATAATATATGTTCGTGAATTACGGTCTTTCAAGTATTTTCTAATTTTCGTTTTCTTAATTCCAAGGTCAAGGTGTGGTTCCAAAATCGAAGAACTAAAGCCCGCAAGAACGAAACATTGGCCTGAAAACTAAAAACTGAATGTGAATATATAAACCTGCCTAATAGCACTATGTAAAACCTACGATAGCTTGCATGCAAATCTAATCTCGTTAAAGCGAGATTGTTTTTCATTTCAATGTTCGTCTAATCGTATGTAAGTCCAGTGATCCATTTATTACAATTTGAGAATTTATCGTAGCTGTTATATACAATGCGAATGCTTGAGCGTATTTTAGCATGTAACATGCAACACAACTCCATTTACTTAAGTGACCATTTAGCAAACAAAATTACGTAATCTTGCTCACATTCTGAATTTATAAAAACAACTTTAGTAAATACATACATTTTAAAGGTATATGAGGTGAACTATATGATTGTATATTTTTTAATTAAACAATAAACTCCACAATAAACAATTGCAAAAAAGCAACCACGAAAGATTTGCATTAGTCAACAGCCCAAACTTGCCTCTTTCCTATTCCACCACCTCCCCCAATTTATTTCAAGAGCAAATGAATATCCAAGAGACACGGATTTTCCCCATATTTCTTCTTAACAATTTGTTAAGCTTGATATCTTATTTTGCACTTGGTTGCTATTATTATTATCATCATAATAGTCTAGAACGGAGAGCTGGGAGTTTCATCCTCCTTCCTCCATATCACTCGAGCATCCTCCAGAGGGTTGTTTAACTAACATATCTCTCTCCTCCAACAATGAACCCCAGAAAGAATCTATTTTTATGGGGGAACGAGACGTGTAAAATATGATATGCTCCCTCCCTTTTCGTGCTCTGCATTTTCCACAACTCCTCACAATAATAAATGCTGAGAAAACAGGAGGACAAAAAGTAAAAGGCAATAAGGTAGAGGAAATGAAATGAAGGGGATGTTAGGAGGAAAGTAAAGTGGACAAAAAAATTTAAGGAGAAGGAAAAAAATGTAGCTCCCTCCATACGACATTTTTATTTCCATTGTCGAAATTGTTAACGTAACAAAATTCATGAATGCTACCTTCGTACAAACATCCACGCTCCGATCTCCCTTTACCTATATGATGAATATCCTCCTCCTTCGTATCAATTGCTTAGGGAAATACAATATCGCTCTATAATGCCAAGAATATTCATCCCATTTTCTCCTCGTCCTCCGACTTTCTTCAAAATCTACTAAATTTTATTATGTTGGATGAGTGGGGAAAGTGGAAGGAGTCGTACCGGAATATGACACAACTGACGACGTATTTTCTAAATATGACCAGTTTGGGAATTGAGCCACCTATTCTTCCTCCTTAACAATGCCCGTATATTTATGTCAGTTTGGAGATTCCATGCTTGCCAACGCCAGCCCAACAAGAAAATCCACTCCATATCTAAATACAATATGTAAATTGTAAAAGTTTATTTGCTCACTATTTCATGGAACAGTACTGCGACTACGACAATCAACTAGAAAGCGTCACGCGATTCATCATTTTTCATACTACCATTTCCATACATGGCCATAACACAAACACAGAGGAACTATGGTCGCAAGCTGCCACTGTCGTTTATAATTTACATAAGGTCGTAAGTTCACCCAGAGAGCGGAAAGTAATGCGTAGATAAAAAGGAGAATGGGAGAGAGAAAATTGCATGAATTGTGTTGATCTACATACCTACAGAGGAAAATAAGGATGGTAAGTAAATAATAATACTTTTTCCTAGGTACATTCTTGGATACTTCATGAATATGACAAGCTCCTTCTAGGCCTTACCTTTCAGCTTTATTTATAAAAAATGAAATATAGACTTATTACGTAGCTGTAAGCGTAGTATAGGTTTACCGTTGGACGGGTCTGTCACCGCGATAGCGGTCAAACGCGTGGACTGATTTTATTCAAATTTGGCATGAAGGTACAAATGGTAAATGGGAAG
>JAQGAG010001406.1:0-10196 GCA_034696835.1 Lepidocyrtus lignorum | reverse complement strand
TAATAATAATATGTCGCATTTTCTCATCCCAAGCAGTTTGACATTGATTTTTCTGAAATGTCGGCGGCGGAGATGCTATCTTTGAGTGGGTTCAAAATGTAAAATAATTTTGTACGCTGCTCACACACAGCGAGAGGTAAAGAAAAGAAAAGGAATGAGCATTTCCTTCCCGGGATTAAAAAAGTTTTAAGAAACGCAGACACATTGTAATAGTAATAATAAACAAAAATCAGTAATAAAGGCAGTAAATGATAAATAAAAAATGTTTCTCTGTATTTAAATTTCATGCCTTCTTTTGTTAGTCTTCAGCCTGTGCTCATTATAGTGTCTGCTTCTACAAAAATCGATTCATATCAGTAAAAACAGCGTCCGTGTGGTTTTGCTTTGGGGGGATGATAACTTGGGCTCATTCACTACAACAAACAAGAGAATCATATATACCTTTGTCCTTTTGTTAATTCATCTTTGAACTATTTTTGAAGAATAGATTTAATATGCTCCTGTCACCATTCTCTTCCTTCGGTTGAAATTCCATAAATGTAAATCAAAAGTCACGAAATATTAAATAGAATTTATTTTACCTATTCGAGTTGATGCGGAATGAGTTTGGATTTCGGAATGAAATGAATGAGTTTATGTGACAATCATGCAAGGCAATCAAAATGTTTTTGAATACCAAAGCGTGTGCCCATTGTTTAATTGTTTGAGAAATGAACAATTCAAGTTAAGATACACTCGTGTAAAACTGGGTTTATTAGTGTGTGGTCCTTAAATAGTAAATATTCTTGAAGAGAATTTCTGTGGTTGAAAAAGTTAATATTAAAATACATCCGACCTCCAGGCTACAATATGGTTCATCTTTGGTTGCGGCTGAATTAATGGCAATTTGAATGTATGTATGTATCTGTATGCTGCTATTACAGAGATCTGATTTACTCTTAAACTCAAGTTGTTTTACCTCGATATAGCACACCGTGCTTTACTCCAAGCCGCTTCCTTCCAACTCAATGTTAAATGCACTGTGCATCTTTAATACCCCTTTTAATGGGTATGAAAAAATAAATTGTGTGAAACTCTGCCCTTGTATGAGTATATCATCTGCTCGATGAAATTCAAATCAGAGCAGTCCACTTATCACTGTCCCCCCATCTGCTCATAGCTTACACTACTACCATCAAACTAATATGGTCATAAGCGCTTATTTCACCAACTTCCATTTCCCTGGAATTTCTATCATTAGTGTAGAACTGAGTGAGACTTTTGTCTTTTCTCGGTTTAATGGAAAACACAGCAAAGCATATTATATATCATTGGCTAGGGTACTTTCCAGCCAACAGTCCCATATACGTGGACCCTCATCATAACCCGGTTCTTTCTCCTGGCTTCCTCCCATAACATAATTATTTTTCTTCTGCGCCACTGCCCACATGATAATTAATGTCATGGAACAAGTCATATATTTCACCAGAATATTACAGTGATTATTACCCTGTGAAAAGTGTGAAACAAAGTTGATTACTAAAGCAGAGAAAATTTTCATTAAAAACAGGAAACGACGAGTTGTAGGAAATTGTGAGACTGGGTCTCTCTTCCTTGCCCATTCCATATTCATTTTTACTCCCACCAGCATCAGCCATACCAGTCATTTGCATACATGAACCATACTAAGCTCACCCAAACTTTTACCGCCATTTATAATAATGGTTATAATCATAAGGATAATAATAAGCAGAACATATTGTTTCTTTCTCTTCCACCACCCTGCACTCATTTGATGTATCGAAATAACTACTTTCTAACAATAAAAGCGTGCGGATGGAGGGATGGTGCAGCATAATACTCCACGCCTTTTCGACTTCTTCGACAGCAACCATCCGAGAGTCAGGGAGGAAGGCACTAAAAGCTAATTAGTCAGTATCGCCTTGATACACTCCCAGCAAGGAAAACTTGATATATTAAAAAACTAGTCCAAGCCATTTATTACTTTTCATTATGAATACAAAACCTTTCCTCCGCAAAATCCGCTCTCTTCATTTTCATTCCCATTTTTCATTCATTCCGTGCCGCTTCATCATCAATTTCCCCCTATAAGCGCAAGTGTAGCGAAAATTTTCTGAACGGACGTGCCTGGCACGTATATTGCTCCCTTTTCCACTTTGTCCCGTAGTTAATTTTATATCATTGTGTACACATTATGGGAACTGCACCGGGGAAAGGGAAAATAGACAATAAGCTGGGACATTATTAGTGTTACATGCTGGAATTAATATTAACATTGGAGATTGGCTGTAATGACTAGTGGACTGTTGGAATGAGCGAACATGAGCTGAAAATGAAATGTCAACCAAGTATATATCACCCGAAGCTATCATCATTATTATTATTATCATTATCATCAAAACCCAAGTTGAGTCCGCATAGAAAATAAATGCCTACTCATAATTTTCTTTGGCATGCACAGGGCAAAGGAGATGGAAGCCGAATACATTATGAAGGAAACGATGACAATCAGCGTGATGAGACTTTCATTTTCCTCTTCCAGTTTTAAGTATTCCCCATATAAGCCCTTTCTTTGGTATAGTGAAAGGGTTAAAGACTAGTGGCACATTACTTAAGAAATAATTTTATTCAGGACATGACAGAAAGCAGAAATCACCTCAACAGCGAATCCTCCTCACAGAAGCCAAGATTCTTAGGAGCTGTTTACGTATTCCAAAAGTTAATCCTTAACTTGTACACTTCTATTAATATGCTTAGCATACGAAACAAATTGATTACGTGTCTTTCTCCTTCTCATTTTCTCCTTGTCCTTGGGTCCCTGTCCTCACTAGTTATTTATATATTCAGATGTAATCAAATGAACCGTCTATGCAAATCCTCGACAAAATTCCAAATAACAACAACAACAAAAAACAAATTCAAACCGTTTCCCATCATCTTCCTCCTCCTCATCAACATCAAGTGGAGGTTCATGAGTCCTCCACTCCCCAAATACAGAATTTTTACAAAAATAGGGACTGACTCTCGGTTTCGAAGAGTGATCAAGCTGATCAAGTCCCAAGAAGCGGAGCATGTTTCTCTCTCCCTCTCTTCCAAAGTTTCATCTTCGTCAGCATAAAAATTAAAGTTGAACTCATTCATCCGCATTTAGAATTCACATGAGCAGTCCTACGTGCATATCTATCCCCGTTTGGATTGGAGGAAATGAAAGCAATAGCCAGAGAAACTACATGGTAGTTAGTGAAGTTAATGCAGTAGTAGTTTTAATGAATGGCCCTAACCACCACTCAAATTTCCATTGAAAACTCTCAACGAAGCAAAGATGAAAATCAAGTTTGGATCTTAATATTTAACACTTGGCTGATCCTCCTGTTTCAGGCTCCAATTCCACTGAACAAAATATATAACCGAAGGGAAATGTCGAGAAGGAAAAGTGGACTTCTTAAGTTTAGATTTTCCCATTCCTTTTCCCTCTCTGCCATTTTCCTTGAGAATTCCTCATTACAGAAGTATAGTAAGCTTCTATAGATTTCTTCAGGTTTCCAATATAATGATTATACTACAAGCCCGTGCTATATCGTACTCTGTTATTCATTCCTTTTTCTTTAATTAACTCTAAGTCAAATATCGTATTGAATTGGATCTAAATGAGTTCCCCTCTCCAGTATATAACTACCCGGGTATAGAAGATTTCTCCCAGTAATTTCCGTTCCTTATATTATGCATCGTAATCATTTTCTTTCTTCTTCCTTCTCCTTCTGCTCATGCATTCAAATTACTAGTTACCGAGGGAGTTCTATTTATTTTTCCAAGAAAATCATTAATATGTAGCGTTCGTTGGTGGGAATGTGCATGCACATCAGACGACAAGCGACTGTGACAGGATGAGATGGAACAAAAAACTTGTATGCTAATGGCTTCCCCATACACCGTGATTAATCTACGGCAAGTTCCCTTTCCATCATCAAATTATGCCTATGTGTACTTTTACTTATTATTATTGGGAACAGGCTGAGAAACATTCCATATCATGGATAAGTTAAACCTAGGCCATAAGTCTAACTAAGTCATTGCTCCTTCTCCAGTTTATGAAAAAGTATTAAAATTATGTACATGTATGCATTAAAAGCTGAAGACAGCAATTTTCCTTCATCACTTTTACTTCTCCTCCATACTCACTAATATATCCTTCCAACTAACTGATTTTCTGTATTGGAAATTTTTTGGAGGAGAAGCGGAATAATGAAAATGAAGGCATATTAGATATATGTTAATATTCATATGTGGAATCCATGTGTGTAGGAGATGGGGAGAAAAGATCCGCTTCGTTCTTAGTTTTTTTGTCGAACAAATTTCTTTTTCGCTTCGTATGTTCGTGCCATGCTGCCCTTAACGTCAAGTTGATTTCTCATTAAAAATTAGTTTTCTTTTCTCTCATCTAATGTACTTTCATTATGCATGCATGCGAGTCTGTATGTTCTGTTCATATCACGTCACGTCTTGAACATGTGTCTGGTAGAAAGTGTAGCGTACTTTTAGCCTCCCACATTTGTACTTTTTAATACCCTTTTTCTAGCTAGTCATGTAGAAGAAAAGCGTTTTTTGACGACGATGATGTCGACGACAGCGACAAACACCACAGCACCAACGCTGCCAAACTCAGAATAAAGAGGAGCTTTACTTTGCATAAAGAAAATTTCTCCACTCTGATTCTTTCTTCGCCTGATCAATTTTAATTTTTATAAATAGGTACATGTATGTAGCACACATTAAGTTTTTTCCTAGAAAGGAAAGTCCTTCCCACAGGGAAATATTTTGCATTAGCATGGAATGGATGGCGCTTATATAATGCTTTGAGACATTAAAGGTCCCTCATTCTTATTGTAGCCTGTCTAGATATTATTCCAATTACACGAGGATGGCATTTGCTCCAGCTGCCAACATCACCACCATCATCAACATCATCCCTGCATCAGTATGAAGTATGTATATGAAGAGCTTGCTTGATTACAAAACTGAAAAGATGGTAAAAATGTGTCGTCCTTGTTGATTTCATGTTCATGCTCATGTCAACATGGATAATTTCTCACTTGAGGGGAAAATAAGGGTTAGGAAAATTCTCTTTCTCTTTTCGTCTTCATGTCACCGGGAAAGTCTTGTTTCTGGAACCAGAACTTGCGTATGCTTACATGTATAATAATGATAATAATAAGTGCGCAGATTTTCTTTCTTAAGATATTGCTTTCTAAATCTCACTGTTCAAAAGTCACATATGAGTGTGTGAAGATAGTAACGCATTCTGCTTAAGTATTATCACTATAAGACAGAAGAGCAGATGATAGCGTTTCTCTCGGCTTCAGTTTTTGGAGCGGCGCATTAAGTTAAAAAGTGTAATACGTTTTTACGATGATGATATTTAATCTTAAAGTAATGTATGAGCTACCAGCGTCTTATTCTTTGCGTATGTACCAAAGTAAAAGCTCATCTGACTAATCACGATACGTGAATATATTTTCTCCTTTCACCGTCATCCATATATTCCCCATTGCCGCTTTCTTGGCGCTCATTGTAGCCTGCCCCTATTTCAAAAAAGTTATAATGGAGTGGTGTTAACTGACTCGCGCTGAGATTCGAGACTCCAGCAATGATAATATATGGAGGAGGAGTAGAAACGTAAATAACATCGTTATGCATACTGGCTCCGGAGCCGAAATGAGCAAGCCTGTGAATACTTGCTTGCTCATAATTAATTCATATTCATAAGACTTCATTTTCTTTAGAAAAATGTCAACATCAAAAGCGACCGAGGGGAAAGGGAAAGTTACACATGGTAATAAGAAGTATATGATGAGACGAGTGGAGACCGAGAGAGATAATAGGAGACGGAACACATTTGCAAATGAAAGTGTCGCCATCGCCTACTCAAATCCAAAGTACAAAGGTGAGTACAAGACGTACGTTGAACGTTGTCATGTCCTCACACCACCACCACCACATGTAAGAGAGCAAGAATGTTGCATTACTACATATAATCAACTACATATGCACACTTTTTTAAATTTAAGCAGAGGAGCAAGAAGGATTTCACTATTATTACAGATTCATCATCATCAGCATAAGGAAGGCTTGCATAAATTTACGACTTTTATCCCCTCTCAAGGAGTCAAGGATAGCGTAAGGAGAGGACGGAAGGAGGGGCTCTAAAGTAAATGAGAAAGACGGGAAAGGAAGAGAAAGCAAATGGTGAACAAGCTTTTTTCTTTATGGGTGGTGCATATGTATGACTATATGAAGAGTTAATACTTAATATGCTAGTGGAATGAAAACCTTTTCTCTTCCATTCTACCCCATGCTCCTTTGTAATTCATATTTCCATAGAATTATAATGAACATTTTTTTGTAATAATAAAAAGGAAGATGGAACAAGCCAGGAGAGAGGTAGAACAAAGGCGGGAATGGCGCTTTTCATCATGATCGCGTCATTATCATCATCATCAACATCATCACCGTCTTCATCATCAAGATGAACAGTGAACATGGCTTTTGCTTTCTTTACATAAAAGAAAAGGGGCTGTATGTGTTCTTCCATGTTGAATGTTGGAAATATTTTCTGCTGAAGTTTTTTTGTAATTACTTCCTGCCAGGTAAAAGGCACAAATGAGCAGAGAAGAAAGCACTCTTGACTCAAAAAATATTGCAGTGCACACATTTTACATTCATTCCACTCATCATCTTTTCTCCTTTTCTTTCTTAAAGAATATGACATCATTTTTTTGTTATTATTGCATGAGAAGTTTCTCAAGGAGAAAGGAAGATCAAAAAGAATTTTAGCCTAGTGATAGTGATGAAGTAAAAAGGATATCACCATCTTATGTTCTCCTCATCATCGCCATCAGTGGGATCATCAACATTAACTTGGCGTTGTTATTCCTACTACCCACTCACATTATCATATAGTTTTTCCTTTTCATTGTTCTCTTAAAGACAATTTTTTAATAATGAAAAAATGTTTTGATGATGATGATCACTATTATTTTCTTCATCATCATAATTTCAAAATAAAAGAAAAGGAGCTTTGTCAGATTCCTTTTTATTCATTAAGTGTGCATTGCATAACAATATGACCTGAAATATACGTAGGTATGTTTGCTCTTAGGTAGTTTAATCCTAAATGGGTAGCATTTTAAATGCTGCTGTTGATTTTTCAGAGTGTATAAATAACTATAAACTGTATACTAACAAGTTTCAACGCAATCTAAATAAGAATACAAAAATGGACCGAGCAAGTAAGTGTCAATGGAATGCAAAGTCATTTGTGATAACTGAAATGAGAATTTAATTGAAAACTTGAACGCCAATATTTATTTTTCAAGTAATGCCGATCTTCAATACTTCAGAAGATTGTGGATTGTGGATTGTGGTACACTCGCTTGTGGATTTTGGTTTATATTTTCCGACTAAAGTATTAATTCAACATGCAAATTTTAATTTTGACTCTGCATAAACGATGCTGATAGCCCAAGTATGCATTCAATTCAAGATCACAGTAAATTGTCCATGACTTATCCGACCTTTTACGCCATCTCCATTTCCTTGTGTGAAACTGGAGAAGAACGCAAGTTAAGCGCAAAATGCTCCACCGTTCCATTGCTTTACAACTCAACAGCATTTTTGTTCACAATCGTGGATTTAAAAAAACATGCTATGCAACTTCTCCCCTAAATCCTTTGCTTTTGCTATCAAATATTCCATGCTACATCAGTCACCTAGACCTGTCTCAGTTGCGTGCGAACCATTTTTTCACATTGAAAATAGTTCAAATTAAGTCATTATATTACTTGCAATAATTCATTAGCTGAAATAAGAATAAACCAATTTTTTATATTTGATTACAGCTACCCAACATTCTTATATTTCTATAAAAAATCTAGTTCTTTTTGTCATTGTAGAGGTCTTGGTAAAGGCTTGAAAATATTTAAAATCAAAAGCATAATAAAAAATACCACAAGCTTTAAGAAACGGTAAGATATTTCCCCATATATTAAGTACTCACATCGCCAGCAAGACACTTTTTTAAAGAAAATTAATGTAACTTCATGATGATTATATTCTGTTCGGGATCGGCGATAAATTGAGAAAAATATTCCAAACTTCACATAAAATTTCGTTCACATATGAGACTCATCCCATCATTATCATCCTCCCCGTTTGATCATTCAGCGTACATCCATCCCATTATTTCTTCCCTCCCTGAGTATTATCTTTTGAAGGAAAAGGTTTCCCGAAATCCACTTTATCATTATCAGAAAAAGAACCCCAAGTTTTAAGTAAAAAATTTAAATGAAAATGTTTGCGCAAGTACAGCTCATACTCACATACTCATCTTCACATGCATTCATTACGCCCAAGCCAAAATGAAAAAAAAGTCGGTAAAGAACGAAAATAAAACGGGGATACGGATCATGGAGAGTTTTAAAAGTCACCTCATCTCCATTCTCTTATCATTTTCTCTTGATTTCCCTCCATTGTCTGAGGGAAAATAATATTAAAAATTGAAGTTAACTTTTTCATCCAAATATATCCATGAAAGGGAGACACACGCGTCATTATTACATTCAATGAGTTTTTTTTTTCATATGGGGAGTGTGCATGTGTGGTAATACCCCCTCCCTAAACTAAACTTTTTTCATCAGAAAAGGGAAAAAATAATAAGGGAATGTAATTGTAAAGCTAAGGCGAGAAGAAAAAAATATCGTATGAGTTTTGATTGAGAATTTAAATCGCTCTTATTATGCCCTCCCCATCAACCTTTTTTTCTTAGTCACTGGCTCCTTCCCTTCCAAGTCATACATTTTCTCTTTTCATTTTGCCCAGCGACAGGGCGGTCGTAGAAAAGAGAAAGAAAAAACTCATCTCCCTTCCTTATTTTAACAACTTTTCATGTAGATGAGAATAAAAGTAAGTAAAGTACTTACATGTACATATAAAGATCGACTATAATATATTATATTGGACGTACTTTTTTTCTTACTTTTACTTACTCCAGTTACAAAACATGCATTCGTACTTAGTCACTTTCCGTACAGAAAAAAAAATCATCTAAAGAGTACTCATAAACGCTCTGAGATGAGATGAGAAAGAAAAGGGTTGATTTTACTCCAATATACATTGAATGAGAGAAGGAGAGAAATGGAAGGCGAGAAAAAAATCGTTTGGATTTGGGTTTCTCTCTCTCTTTCTCTCAATGTGTACTTAGTTAGTCGTAGTTACTTCTTCATGATCTCCACAAACTCATACTCACTCACTATCCCCACATATGAGTTTTCTCTCTCTTTCTTCCTGGAATGGAAGCTCATTTGAATCATTATTGATTTCATCTAAGAGAATTTCTTCATGATTACTCACCATTCCCTTGTCGCCTCTTCTTTTTCTCTCACTCGGTTTTTTTCCATTGCTGTTTTTTTCTCTCTCTCATTTCATACTTATTATTATACTGGAGAGTAATGCAATGCTGGAAATTGCTTGAGGAAGAACCCTCACACTTCTCTTCAATTTACATATCTTTCATTCTCTTTACGCGTGTACTTAAGTACGTACGCCCATACTTTTTAAAACGGATTTAGATAAAGTTGAGCCTGGAAGGTTGCAATTAGTTTTTTTTGTTAAGTAGAAATTGAAGTTAGTTGTTCAAGTGAAGGGATGGATGAGATGAGAAGGATGAAAAAAAAACTCATTTTAATACAAGGGTAATCTATATGTATGTATGTAATTTTTATATATTAAGAAAACTAAGTATGAGCATATATATAGCCTGGATTTCTTCCCTTTATTCTCAATTTTTATTCCTCTGAGCAATCAAAATGAGAAGAAATCCTTTTGATTTTAATGCAAAGTAAAGCTGATAATGTAGGCGTTTGTCGATAATTCCACATGTGTGTTTCAAGAATTTTTTACACGCTTATACCCCACCAGTATAATAAGGCTGTACTACTTTCATCATCACCACCACTATCCCATCAGTACCACCACCATTGAAAGAAAAGCAAATAAACTTCATCAGACTCGAGGAGACCAACCAGGATAGGAGGATGTGGAGGAGAAGTGGGGAGAAAAGAATGATTATGAGGGTATGGCACACATATATCATTTGAGGAGGAGCGATCAACCGGAGAAAAATTGATGTGAGTACTTACCTA
>JAQGAG010001405.1:0-10200 GCA_034696835.1 Lepidocyrtus lignorum | reverse complement strand
ATGCGATTGTTTTCAGACACTTCTGCTATTAAGCTTTATGGTGTTCTATTAAAATTATTTTTTGGTGTGCTTATATTGGAGATGTGCTTCTACAGGAGACTGTGCTTCAAATAGAGAAAATACGGTATATAGATTCTTTGGTGATTTGTATTTAGGCTTGTAAGGTGCCGTGCTGTAAAGGGCTCTATTGTACGATGGCACTCTGCAAGGTAACAATTAGAGCATACATGTTCAGTAGCTATTTGATTTGCCAGATTTTTAAGAAGTTTAAATTTAATGAGCCTTTATCACCCTTTCAGCCCGAGAAAAAAAACTGACGGGGAAAAGAAAAACTCCGAAAATTGACACCAACACCAACTGCAAACAATGATGGATTGCCGAATAAAATCTATCTTTGTCATTTAATTTCTTTATAATAAAAATGTAAAAATGTCCATATTTTGGCTAGTTCTTGCATTCATTTGATATCGTATGCATAATATGGGTTTCATTTCATATTTCAAAACAGTATAAAATCCGTCCAAAAAATGGCCGGAGGGATTTATATAAATTGGGAGGCATAAAATATAAAGCAAAAATTTCAGTCCTTTCATGCCGGAAATTAAAAATGTTAGGGACATTCTTACAATGCCTCAGATTAACCAATTTTTTTTTTTGGTTAAGTTTGGAATAAATCTTTGCTGATTTGGTTTTTTAACGATATTTCTTTTCTGACATCCAATTTTTGCAGGGGTAGAATTTAGGGTCCTCGTAAACTCCAAGCTTTTCGACTAACTTAATTTTGTAGTGATGGGGAATATCTTTAGGATTCATATTAATCATGCGTGAAATGTGCATTCAACCTTCCAGTAATTTAAACCAAAAATTTTAAAATGATAATACCCAACTTTTAGAAAGTGTGTCACGGCATTAATGTGGACATCCCGAATAATCAGTATAAAATATGTCATAATTACAAAAAAACTCATAATGATAAATTCCAACATCCAAACTTTGCATTAAGTGGATTTTAGTCATTTTCTATTATAAGAATCAACAATCAATTTATTGATTGACCTGGTTAAAAACAACTCCTTGGAACTTTTTTTAAAAAATAAACTTAATTGGCAGAAATAGAGATTGTGATGACATCTCAAAACTGTTGCCGCTGGATGAGCTAACTGCCAAGACCGTACTAGAAACTCGGACCTAAACAATAATTAATTCAAGTTAGTTAGAATAACAGGAGATAAAAACCTGTCACAATTAAAACGGTTTAAAAATCGAAACAAACCTTTATAACCTCCTCCTACTTCCCCCTCCTCCCCGTTTTTACCACAACATGTGTATTTATATCCTAGACCACCACCGCCAGGCCCATAGCACATTCTCCGCCCCTTCTCCTCCAGACCAAATTGGGCGCATCCCACAACCGGCCAGGTTTGGATCTGACACCCTGTTAATCTACAATCTTCCCCCCGGCATAAGCCCATGGCTAGTACCAGAAGAAGTAACAGTGAAAATTTCACCATGATAAAAATTTCGCCAAAAATTAGCGCCAACGACAATTCCTAAATCCACGATAATTACGATAGTTAAAATGATGATAACTTAGAGATAATCGTGTTCATTTTATAGTCTGCTTTAAGCGTAAAAATCCTCGTTATCTAAAACTCATTTTGCCTTCCATTTTCCAGTTTAGCAAACCATCTACGCGCGTAAGCAAGTTTCCAACTAAAGCATTAGCATCTTTCTCGAAACTTTGTCCATTAAGCTCGTCCGATGACGCATCACGCATGGGCTGTATACAAAACTTTCCCATATTCATGCAGTAAAATGCACTTGCAAGGGAAGGCACGCAATAACTAATGCGTGATTTTCTTCATACTCCTGCATCTGAACCGTCTTCGGCAATCATGAAAATAGTACCATGTGACAAAATGCAATGGGCAAGTTTTTTGAAAAAAATTATCAGAAAATTTTCCGATTTTTAGATGGGCTTTATCGTTAGGATTTCCCACTCTTTCAGGCTTTTCTACTTTTCGAAACTCGACTACCGTTTTTGAAAACTAGAGAAGGTAGGTGCAAGGAACTGGTGAGTCAGTCGGAAATGGGGTGGAATCGAAGCAATCCTGACAGTCCATTATAACCAACTCTCCCGGTTAAGAATGGTGCTCGTCCCTCACAGCCAAAGACTCCCATCCTCATGTGGGACGCAAGCCTGAAGTCGCTGAGTGAGTGTAGAAGAGTCCCTCGGGGCATTCTTTTACAATCCAATGGCAATGTGGTAACTGACATTCAAGATATTCATTAGGTACAACTATTGCTCGAGTTTGATTGGTATCTGGGGCAAAGCATTTTGAGCCCAGTTCAGTCGGGCATGGGTCGCTTGGTCCGTCCTCGTAGACTGCAGATGTAGCCTAGTTGGAGGATGAAATGGGACCTGGAAGGTGCGGCGGAAGAGCAAATACACTCTGGGCAAATAAAAATAGAAAAAAAAACTGATCCAATTTCTACTCAACGGTTTCCAAGACGTTCTGTAAAAATAAAATTATTTTTTCCATTTTAAATTGTAACTTACTTAAGAGACAGAGGGCAATCGCAGTGATTGACCTCATATGTAACTGGAGAACGACAAAGGCTCAAAAATGCTAGTTAGGGCAAAATATTTCTGAAAAAGTGAAAATCCTGGAAATTGATTGATTTGAAAGACGCTTAATTATGGAGATAAGAATGAAAGCACGCTCACTCCTGCCCTTTTTTATTCTCTTCGTTTGACAAAGAAGTGGAGCCAAGTTAAAAGCTGTATTACTTGAATTGCTTCTCAACCCACGCAATTTTCTTCGACTAAAAATGGTTTGTTCTACTTAAAGTAGGTTACCTCAGGGATTTTAGTATTATGAATTTGCTTTTGTGACGATGCCTGAGAGTTTACTTCCTTCTGGTATTTACATGCGTGAGACAGTGCAGTATCAACAAAGTTCTAAATATTTAATTGAGAACCGAAGCAACTAATACTCATTGCATTGCATGCTTGTTTAAGGCGAGGTGATATCTAAAAAATGCTTACTTTTATTGATTAAATTAAACTAGGTTGTTCTACTTTAAACACAGTCAAGCTAAAGCTAAATTAAATTTATGGTCCTGATTCAAAATATTATGGCATGTGTGCGCAATATAACGTCCTATACTCTGGGTGTTCTGTATGGATCGTAGGTTGAGCAAATGAGGACGAGATGCCAGATTTTATTTACGTAACCAAATTTCCGAATTTGACATCATTTTTCTTTAAAATAAAATCTTATTTTGATTTCAAAGTTCCAAAGTTTAGATCTGCATGGTTGACCCCTTTTTTGGATTTATTTCTGTAGTAGTGCTCAGCAATTTGGCTTGCCAACACACTTCGTGATTTTAATACAAAAATATGGACAGAGAGATCACAAAATAAAATACTTAAGCTGTAGTAGCTACTTTCAGGTGAATAAGCCTCTCAGATCATCTAATCTCAGTAAATTCCATCTAAAGGTAGAAAAATAACAGAATAAAGTAGGTTAGAAAAAATGACAAATAAAACTTGCTACGTATAAAAAACTTAAAAAAATCATATATGTCGTTAAAACCTTTCGCCCATGACCTCCCCCGTTTCTCAAACAGCAAATATATTGAAACCTCGTAGTGCCACCACCAGGCCCATAACATACTCTGCGTCCCCTCTCCTCCAGCCCAAATTGGGCACAGCCCACAACTGACCAGGATTGTGGCTCACATCCCGTCAGTCTACACTCTTCCCCCAACGATGATCCTATGGCTGTTACAATGAGAAGGAGAAATATTAGCGCAAATTTCGCCATGAAAAAAACTTAGTGAAAAATTAACAACGTTGATATTGTTGATAATTCCTAACGATGCGTTTAAGTTAAATGGTAATAACCTGCAGATTATCATGTTCATTTTATAGTCTCCGGTAAGCGTCTCAATCTTGGTTATTCAGAACTCATTTTAGTTTCCGAGTACAATAATTACATCTTATTTTGAAAAGATGAAGTTAGGAACATTTCGTATTACGTATGTAATTCACATTATTGCAGTTCGTCACTAATTTTGAGTTTATCGGGAATTTCTGTGTACCGCGGCTAATGATTACTTTGCAAAACTGATAAAGGAACATATTATCGGCTATGTGCTACGCACGCACGTGTATTTCCGGGTAAGGCATTGACATTTCATTTCTCAAAAAGTTGTCCATTTGTGGTCTTTGACGCTTGTGTAGTACAAAGATCATGTTATGGAGTTGGATGAAGGATGAATGGGGTGTACTGATAATAATAACCTTTGGTTATATCATACTCAAGTTTACAAGATTATAAAATTAATTAATTTTGGCAAATGCTCGTGCATCATTTAGTGCGGTGTGTGCATCGGAAAATTATAAAAAAAACGATAAAAAAAACTTTCAGTGTCTGAATTTTTATGGAGCGTTTCCCAACACAGTGTGTATAATTTATTCGACGATTAACTGAATGTATTAGCATTTGGTGCAATATAATTTTTGCATTGATTATTTATTACTCTATCTTCTGTATCATACCCAAATAGTTTCAATTATATTATTTCACGGTAACATTATTTTTTGGATAAATAATTCTTGAAGAAATTACGTGTTTTTTAATCCTTACAGTTCTCATAAATTTTAATATAGGTAATGTTATAGTACAGCAAATACTAGTACGCGGCTTCGACAAACCATATTATTCCTGGTGGTACATCTTTCTCGCCGACTGCTCGCATTTCCAAAGCCCTATAATATGTTTCGCCGTCATCCCCCACAACCTCTTTATCCGTCAATGTCAGATCAAGTTTGGTTTCTGGGCTCACAATCCGGTATTCATTAGACTGGGCTGAATCCGCGGTGGGGACGACTCTCCAGGTATTGTTATCTGGGAATGGCTTATTTTTGAACAGTCTGGAGGAAATCTTTCCTGTAGACGTGATCTCCGTCATAACCTTGAACTTTCCTTCTTTTGTACGGTTGAAGGCAAAGCTGTAGTGGTCAGAGCCACCACGTCTGCTTGCAACGAGGATTTGGGACCAAGGATTCCCAGGTAAGCGCCTGAAGCCTGTGACCGGTGAGTTGGATGGAAATGGAGAACTGACGCAATTTTGACAGTCCGTCAAAACCAAGTCTTCGCCCGCGCTTTGAATCAAAATCTGGGCTTCCCGACCAAAGATCCCGGCAGCGCAGTCGGCCATCTCAGGTGGAACGCATGTCTGAAGTTGCTCCGTGTAGTAGATTCCTTCGGCGCAATCAGCTTTTCTCCAGACGCAGTCTGAATTGCATTCGAGGTATTTAGTGCAGTTCCCGAAGAAGGCTCGAGTTTGGCCTAAGTCATCACCATAGCATTTGGAGCCCTCCGTCGGATACTCTTCGCTGGGCTGACGGTTCTCGCAGCCTGGAGGAGATGGAGAACCTGGACTGCCCAGAGGGGAAGTAGTCAACCCTGAAGAGTTTGAAGGTTAGCAAATACACTCCCGGCTAAAGACAATATTAAAAATAAATCAATTCATCAGATCGCAATTTAAAGACTTTACGGTTTTCAAGATGTTCGAAAAATGGCATTTTATTTTATTTTGTTCCAACTTACCCAACAGGTAGAGAGCACTTAAGGTGACAGATCTCATGACGGAGGAAGAATGAACTGTGGTTGAATTATATTTAAACTGAGAAGTTGATTAACTAATATTTTGGAATTCGATTTGAATTTTTTAAGAATTGAAAAGTGATGTGGTCAGTCGGCAGGCCCCACTTGAACTGATTGTTCGGAGGAGAGGGAAGCCACTCTTTTTATACCTAATCTTGGAGGACAAAGCCTCAGTACTTGGCATCTTGGCAGCTATTTCTATTTTGGGTCGTCACACAAACCGTGCGTGTAAAATCGTAAAATGTTAATTCCAAAAGGGGGTATTGACCCAAGGACTCAGTCGGCTTAAGTTTAAGCCCCAAGCGACAATATGCATTAAAGTACCTGATGAGAATTTTTACTCTCAAGACAAAAGAATTTACATGCAAGTTTAAACTTTGCCCGTTGAGAGTATGAAAGATTTTACTGTTTTGATTGTTATACAAAACCATTTATATTTAACGGCCAACCAGAGGCCATTTTTTTCTAAGAAGGGATTAAGTAATAAAGGTTTACTGAATAAGGACCCGAAGCTGTCACAGTACTAGTAGGAAATTCATTGAGCATTTTCACACAAGCATACTTTCTGAAAATGCAATGCTCCATTAGCACCTTTTTAGTCAAGAGAAACTAAATCGAAAACATTTACTAGTAAACACACTAGAAAAGGTCTGTGTCCATACATTCATGACATCATGCATGACAAAAGAAAACAAATGGTTAGCTGATCACCAGATATATATGTACATATGCAGATATAAGTGTGGATAGTTTTGAAAACTTATGGTTAGGTAGACGGAGAGATTACAGACGAAGTTTTCTTTTTATACTTCTTTTTAAATGCAGCTGCTATGCTTCCCTGTCAATCAATTCCTTCATCGGTCAAGTAGCTTGAACTTATTTTTACATCTCAAATGAAGAAATTCTGCACCCTTCCAACACCCCAACCAGAATTTACATAGACATGACATACGATTCCAAATCTAGTGGCCCAGAATAAAAATGCTTAAATCCATTTCTCAAATTATCTGACTTGACCAAGATCTCGGCATTGGCTGATCGTGAGATTTGAAAGATGTACCAAGTTGTGAATTTTAAATTAAACAGTGTATTCTAATTGTACTAGACAGGCTGTGATAAGCCGAGAGAAGTCTGCATTTTTGTAAATTTTTTACCATGAAATATTTAATAACTACATTAACCTAATGGTCATAGTCTAACTATTTGAAGCCTAAATTTACTTGGGATGATTTGGCAAAATAACTAACACATCTTCAATTTTTATACGGGCTTCCATACGATTCTAAAAAGTCAATGTCCAATTCATTTCAGACAAACAAATGAAACACTATCCGCAAAACTGTCGATACAGCTCCGAACATATATTCTTTATTGCCTGGCCAAACTGACCGCATCCTCCAAGAAGCGTAATCCACATCCATTTTATCCGATAATTCATTATCTCCAAGCCCAAGCTCAGTGTCAGTATTGCCCCCAGAAGACCACACCCCAGTAGGGTAAATATGGCCACAATATTTCCATCAAAATTTGCTGGTGTAGGTTTTTCCTTTCTACCTGTTAAACGCTGCTGATATCTTTTAATTAGTTCCCAACACAGGTCAATCCACTTCTGGATGAGGCAATTAGTTAAAAACGCATCGTGTACCAGTAGGATCCAGCTTGAGGAAAGTAAAACTTGTCAAGTGGAACTCAATAATATTATGTTATGCACGTGCAGTGTATAATTGACACACGAAACGTTTTTGATAAAGAGTAAAATGTGCTAGTTTGCCTGTCATCCATAAATAATAAAATTAAACTTGGTCGATATCCATCTTTAACAAAGTAAAAGTTGACGCAATTGCACAATCTTCGGAGACTTCGATACATGCACTCGTAATGCTCTCTCCTCTCGTTTTTATAGCAATGCAAACGTAGGATGTGGAAAAGATGACAAGGCATCAATTTGTATTTTAAGATTGGAGAAAATGCAAAACCATATTTTGTTTCTAAACTGCTTGCTCGAATGTTATTCAGTGTCCTTTCATAAGCATTAATATTGCTAGATTTGCTTTAATTTTCCATTTAACTCAAATAAAATCGAATATTTGGTCTAATGGTTGAATGGCTAAATAAATTGATCATAATTAATAGAATAACGTAGCTGAAAGCAAAACTATTGAATGATAGAAATAACACATTATGTCATTTGACAAAAAATAAAACTTTAAAATTGCAAAAAGTCGAATATTAAAATTTTAAGCAGTGATTTTTCAGTGACTATAACACCCACAGAAACTAAACATATCTTGTTAAACTCGACAGTTATAATGCTTTCTTTTAATACCCCACTCAATATCCCTTGTCATTAAAAAAATTAATGACCTTGACCTTTGACCCCTTTGCAGTGATCGGATTACCCCCAAATGCAATACCGTTCGTACTAATAACAATAAATAGCTCTATAACAAATTTCCATATAAATTCTTTTATTGGATGCCAGATATTTATGTATCCCTCCCAAAACATTTACCAAAACAGTACTTCATCAGCTAAATTCATTGTTTGAATTATATAATTTATTATTCCGGATTCAAGTTTATTGACATTTATGAACAAATAATTTTTGATTTTATTATTTTAAATTTTTATGATCTTGGAGGACGGCAATGCCCTTACAAGTAAAGTCATACAATGTCACCTAATTTAAAAAATATATATATTTCGTAATTTTAAATACAGAAATAATTATATGCGAATTTTCATCCTTTGACTTCCTCTTAACTTCAATCCAGGTATCCCAAAACAAGTGATTTTTCAATTGCCACGCACCCTTGGGAACTTCCATAATTGACCACTATCAAATTCATCGACTTCTATCAGTTCCAATGCATGATGTAATCGGCCTTGAGCATCCCCGATGACTCGATCAGCCAATGTCAAAGCGCGTTGGCTTCTGGTGCTCGCGATCCGGTAAAGACCTGGCTGGACTGACTGACTGGTGATGGGGACAACCCTCCAAGTGTTACTCTCTGGAGATGGGTTCCGTTTGAACAGTTTGGACCACACATGCATCATTCCATCGGTCACAATCTCAGTCAAAACATTAAACTCCTCTCCTTTAATACGGTTGAATGCAAAACTGTAGAAATCCGAGTTGGCCCGTCTCGCCGCCACCAGAATTTGGGTCCAAATATTGCGAGGTTCTAGTGTAGAACCCACGGCAGGGTTGTTGGGTGGACAGGAAGTTTTATTGAAGCAACCTTGGCAGGCCGTCACAACAAAAGGTTTTCCAGCGCTTTTATTCAAAGGTCTCCCAAAGTTTTCTTTCAAAGGTGTACTAGAGCCTTCAATGAAAACCTTTGCTTCACGGCCAAAGAGCACCGCGGCGCAGTCCGCCTCCTCAGGGGGAACACAGGCCTGTAGTACCTTAGTGTAGAAGGTTCCCCTGGGGCATTTTTCTTGGGTCCAAGTGGAATTTGATTTACATTCGAGAAATCTAGTACAGCTCACAGGGTAGGGCCGAGTTTGACCTGATTCCGCAGCAGAGCATTTGGAGCCCTCCTTCGGGAATTCTTCAATGTGGCAGTCAGGAGATGGTGCGGATATGGAGGAGGAAATGGCCCCTGAGAGTTCTCGCGGTACAGCAAATACACTGTGAGCTAACAAAAGGAAAACCAAATCCGAGGTTTTTGCTATTTTTTTTCAATATTAATTAATTTTATACTGTCGCAACTTACCCAAGACGCAGAGGAACATCGCAGTGATTAACGTCATGGTTGATGGACGGTCACGGTCAGGACTAGCTGATGTTTTCTGATTCAACTGGATTCGGCTGAGAATAGAAATTTGCACCTCGTCGGGAAGTTTTACTTTTAAATTGATTGTGAAGTGGATGGAAGCTAAGCTTTTTATACTGAATAATTTATTGATTTGAAAAAGTTCATGGTGGGGATGTCAACGTTCTCTATTAGGCCATTTTCATACTCTCCACTAAACAGGGAAGTAGAACCAAGTTATGAATATTGCTTCACGATCCACTTAAGTGCCGTCCTTAAGTTCTTTCAATAGTTTATCCTTAATAAAATATCCAACTCAGGGATTTTAGCGCCATGCAACTTTAAATCCGCTTTTCAAACGATATTTTAGAATTACTTCCTTCCCATTTTTAAATATCTACGTGGACGAGGAAGTAAAATTCCGGCAAAGCAGCTTAATATAATTATATTTTGTTCTGGAGCAATGCACATTATTGCATTGTATTTTTGCTTACGGTGAGATTTGCAAGTTTCCTCAAGCTAACGAATTATTTTTTAAAAAGTTATTCTACTTTTAATCAACTCCAGGCTAAGCAACTCAAGTACATTTAATGTTGCATGATTATAATTGGTACATAAAAGGCGACGCTTCTCGTTTTTTCCAGCAATGATAGGTTAGGTTGAGCAAATGAGGGTAGTACATGAATCTGAAATTTAAAGAAGGGTAAAAATAAAATGATTGTAATTACAATGACGTACCTGTAAGGTTTTGGTAGTGTAATAAT
>JAQGAG010001404.1:0-10204 GCA_034696835.1 Lepidocyrtus lignorum | reverse complement strand
AAGTTGCGAAAATAGGAACAAGAAATAAATATTAGTTGAAGATGCAATTTATTGATTGATGTGAGTTGAGAGCAAGCTCAACCAAGCCAGGCCGACCTTGAAAAAATTACAGGGGATTTTATAATTCTTTTAAAGCTTCCACTTATTCCATTTTAGTTATGCATGTGTTCACTCCATCTTTAAGGACAAATTTAATGTCATTGAATGATGATGATTATGATAAAAAATATTACTGATATTTAGCCAATATCAATATTTTTGCATTTATTCCATGTTTAAAAATATATAGGCGAAGATCCGGGACGGATATAAAAACGTCCAATTGGATAATTATTAGAGCCAAACGATGCAGTTCCCTAGAATTTCTTGGAAGGGGTCACCTATGAAGGAACAACGTTTGAGGAAAAACGTCATCATCGTAAATTCAAGAGGCGCCTGCAATCATTCTCACAACGACCCTTGCTTATTAAAACAAAGCCATATACGTCATTTTCAAACTGGGAATACCTACGCCAGATTCCGATTACGATCATGAGATCGATGGGGGGAACTGAACAGAAGCCCATATCACATCATATCCCTATCGAGCACATTACCGCATTAAAGGGGCTCTAAAAAGCGGATATATTATCGGGTCAGCTCACTCCTCTTGGTGGCACTTTGTGGGAAGGGGAGATGGAATGAGTACTGATCGATATTGTTTTATAATTATGACTTGATGAGAATAAACTAAAGACTTGTACAATCAAATAAATCGCAGGTGGAAACAAATAAGACTATTGCTTATAACTTCTCGTACTATTTATTGCTTGACTAAATATACCTTGAGAAAACCAATTACTAAATCTAAATCGGAGGTGGAAACTCAAAAAGAAATAACTGGAGACAGAGGGTCCCAGTTTGCACAAACTAAACTTGACCGGAGGACTCAAGACCAGACTTCTGGCTTGAGATGAAGCTGAATGATAACTGCTGAGGGAAGTGGAATGGATCGGCGTATTTCTTTCTTTGCCTCACCAAACCCGCTTCTGAAGAATATACGTAAAGGATACACTAATCCATAATAATACAGAATATAAAATAAGATGTACATACACTATAACGCAATGAATGACATGGACCAGTACTAAAATAAATCAAAAGAGTACTTACTACACTAACTATATTGCACACAGCTTGACAATATGGAATAAATATGAAATGAAATACATACGGACAACAAGGGAAGGATCGAGCATTATGTGCAAGTCCGACAATATCCCCTTGTTTCCCCAAAAACAGAAAAAATCATGAAAAAAAAGAAAAAAAGATATAAACTTCCGGTGTACAAACAAAATTATTGACGCTCGGGACATGAATGGTGCATGTGTCCAATACGACCACAAGTAAAACATATCCATTCAAAACCACCATTTGGCTTTGGCCACCGATAAATTCACTTTTTGCTGATTCGGTGACTTCGAGCATCTACGCGATGAAGGGCATCTCTCTCAAAACGCTGCCGGTGTACAGAAGACATGTAGTTTCCGGGAGGTGGAACATCAAATACAATGGACGTAAGCGGAGCATGTTGAACAGGATTACGTTGTACACGAACAATTGGCTCCTTGTTGACAGGAACTTGACCTTCCGCTGCCTTCGTGACCTTGGCTAGCTGTTCGTTCCGCTTCCTACGTTGTTGTACATACCGACGGGCAATCTTTCGGCTTTTCTCTCGACGAGTGACGGGAGGACTGGTTGTGCAAGAATTTTCTCCAGCGGGACTTTCACCAACGGGCTCAATGGACAGCTTATCAACGACCAGGGCTAATCCAATAGCTTCTTCCGCACTAGAGTCATCTCTGAGTAACGCTTCTTCCTCTTCCTTCGTCAAATTAAGATTGTCATCGTCGTCACAGTCCATAAGATCGGGCTCCTCAATAATGTTAGAAAGGGCAGACATAATTTTAAAGGAATTAATCTGCAAAAATATAATGAAAATTGAACGACACTAATTAGAAAACATATTATATTATGAAAAGTATGTACAACACAATACCAAATCATGTGAAAATGAATAATAATATTTAATCTAAGCGAAATAGATTTTACATTGAATAAATTTACATTTGTACAAAAAATTATTTATTTAATATATCAAACCAGTTGATGAGGATCCGACTTTTCTTCTCAACCCATTCCTCTCCCGAACCTGTAAGAATTTAGAGAAACCATACCTTTGAGGCGACTTACGCACGCGTGTACTTCGCCTTGCCGAATTGTCAACTGAACTATCAGAGTCAGTTTCTACTGGGTGGTTTCGTATTTCTTGGGGAGGAACGGGGTCTTCAATAAATGGGTTTGCACAACTTCGTGGGGGAACAGATGGGATACGAAAAGGATTTGAACTGTTTGAAAAGGAAGCCTCAGAGCCTCCTGAGGAAATTACTACATTACAGTTTGAAACATTTATTATTGAAGGGGGAGGAGACGTTGTTCTCCTATGTAAAGGGTTTTCAATTACACTATTTACAGAGACATCGGTTGAAACGTTATTCACAGAATTTAAAGAGGAATCTGAATGTACACTTGAACTTAATTTTCTGCTTGAATTACGACTACTAGGACTTGAATTTTGCACAGAAAGAAAAGGATTTGTATTATAACTGGAATTTTTATTTGTACAATTTCTCGGGGTTTCCAATGTAGTGATACTAGGTGCTTCGAAATCAGACTCAGTAGTTGACTCATCGGTGACTTCTGAAATGTACACAGGAACATGTGGATTATCATTATAATCATCATACCAGGGTTTAAGTTCGCGAACGCTAACAATCCGTTCTACCTTTCCATTTTTTGGTCTTTCGGCCGATACACGACAATCAAGTAGCCTATAAGTAATGGGACCGATCTTTTCCATAACTGTAAAAGGGGCTATCCATCTTTTCTGCCACTTTTGGACTTTTCCAGGAATTTTTTGGGTGATTTTAATAGCAACTAAATCACCAGGGGAATATTCTACATTGGGGTGTTTCAAATCAAACCTTTCTTTTTCAACCTTTTGTTGTGCAACAGTGTTTATATATGCTTTCAGAGCAGCTTTGCTAATCCGATCATGAATTTTATTATTCTCTTCCTGATCAATGTACAAATGAGAAACGGGTAAGGTGTGATCAGATGATAAACGTGGATTTCTACCAAATAACGCGTAGAAAGGGGACATTTTCAGTACCTTATGATATGAAATATTATATGCATAGGTAGCTTTAGATAATTGCTTATCCCAATTTTTCTCATCTTTAACTATTTTTGCCAGCGTTCGTTGCATCACATCATGTGATCGCTCACAAATTGCATTAGTTTGTGGATGTGCCGTTGAACAAAATCTCAATTTGATGCCATTTTCTGTACAAAATTTTTTAAACTCGTGCGATGAAAAACAGGAACCTTGATCTGTTATGATTTCCGTGGGTAAAGAATGCTTGTACAAAACTTTATCACGTAAAATATCAATTGCACATGCGGTAGTTTCACCTTTACAAGGCCAAGCCTCAACATAACGGGTTAAATGATCAATAATTGTAAATACGCAAGTATTTCTCTGGGGCCATGTGGACGGAAAGGGGCCAACAAAATCAATACCAATACGTTCAAAACGTTCTCGTGGGGGAGGAATTGGTTGTAAGGGTCCCGGAGTTTTTCCTGAACGTCGATTGTACAATTGACAAGTTTTACAACTTCGAACAAATTCAGAAATAGATTTGAACATGCGGGGCCAATAATATCGATCATTTATCAACTTAAAAGTTTTTTCTAATCCCAAATGTTGTGCATCGATAACATGAACTTCTCTAATTATGTCCTTTCTCAATATTTCGGGGACTACTAGTCTCCATAATCGAGAATCGGGATTATACGCGGCTTTGTACAAAATATCAGCTTCAAGCTTATAATCATTTAAATTGAATTTTGGATGAGGGGGATTATCACTATCATGTGCCAACAGTGCCTCTATTATAGGTTTTATTAATGGATCCTCCAATTGTAATTTACCAAAATCATCACAATGAAGTGCACACATAGTATACAATTTATCATCTGTCATTTGGCACAATTCATCGAGATCACCATTCTTAGAAAAAATCATGGGATCTTTACTCTCAGTGCTAACCGGATTTCGTGATAGAGGATCAGCATCAGTATGCTTCTTTCCACTTCTATGTACAATTTCATAATTATATGGTTGTAATATCATAGCCCAACGTGCCGGTCGACCGTTGGGATCTTTAAAATTCACTAAATCCTTCAACGAACTATGATCAGTGACAATTCTAAAGAACCTTCCATATAAATATGGGCGGAATTTCTCAATTGAAAAAATAGCAGCTAGACATTCTAAGTCTGTAGCTGAATAATTGACCTCATGCTTTTTAAGTGCTCTAGATGCGTATGCGACTACTCGCTCAACTTCATCTTGAAATTGGACAAGTGTACAACCTAAACCATGTTTACTTCCATCGCAATGGACTTCCGTAGGAGAAATTTCATCGGGATATCCAAGAACAGGAGCTGTACACATTGCAATTTTTAATTCATCGAAAGATTTTTGTGCAGCCTCATCCCACTTAAATGTAACATCTTTACGTGTCATATTGTGCAATGGTTTAGCAATTTTTGCAAAGTCGCATATAAATCTGCGATAATAACTGCACAATGCCACAAAAGACTGTATATCTTTTACTCGTTTCGGTGTTGGAAAATCTTTTATTGCTCGGATTTTCTCTGGATCCACTTCTATTCCTTTTTCAGAAATAATGTGTCCAAGATACTTTAACTTTGAAAATCCGAATGAACATTTAGTGGCTTGAAGCTTTAACCCAGCTTCAGAAATAGCAGTAAGGACAAGATTTAAATGAGCCATATGTTCTTCAAAAGTCTCCGAAAAAATAATAACATCATCCATGTACACAAGAGCTATTTTCCATTTAAGCCGACCTAATACAGAGTCGATCAATCGCTGAAACGTGGCGGGGCTATTACAGAGGCCAAAACTTAAAACATTAAATTCAAACAAACCATCGGGTGTACAAAAAGCGGTTTTTTCTTTACTATTTTCTTCCATTGGGACTTGATAATAAGCTTGATCACAATCAAGCGTACTAAAATATTTGGCTCCTCGAAGACGATCAAGAGCGTCATCGATTCTGGGAAGGGGATAACAATCCTTTTTTGTGACAACATTTAATTTTCTGTAGTCTACGCAAAATCGGATTCCTCCGTTGGGTTTACGGACTAAAACAACGGGGGATGCCCAGGGGCTACTTGAATAATCAATAATGCCTTTTTGTAACAAATCATCCACTTGATCTCGCAATATTTGTCGCTCAGAAAATGATACTCTGTATGGGCGTTGCTTAATTGGACTCTCATTTTGAACATCAATTGTATGCTGTACATATGGACATTGTCCAATTTGTGGATTCTCAGGAGATGAAAATGTTCCATAGAATTTTTTCAATAAAACTAAAATTTTAGACTTTTCCTCATTCGTTAAATTATCTCCAAACTTAAAATGCCTTTGGAGCATTCCAAATTCGGATGCTAAGTCTGGACTGTACAAGGTGAGGTTATTCAAAACTTCTGTAAAACTTTGCTTTTTCTTACATTGTGCATCTATTTTATCTACATCGCATACGATATCATCATCTTTGAAAGGGATGCATGTACCTATGCTTAAATTCTCTCGAAGTTGCACAGTTTTTGGACTCATATTGAGTACAAAGGTCGACGCACGACCATCCTTCATGCTTAAAATAGAAGAGCCAAAAGAGATTTTCGATAGGCTCTCATTGCCTTTACTAGGAAAAAATATAATATCAGAATTTGTCCTTTTGTTGCCTTTTAACCTGACTCTAGTAAATGAAAAAGCTTGTAGAGTACATGCTTTTCCTACACGTATGCTTTGCACAGGGGGTGTACATTTTTTAAACGATTTGACTTGGGGAGTTTTAATAGAAAAATTTGAATGAGAACTCATGTTCATAGAAAGGGAATCATTATTCTCGGAAATAGAAACGGGGGTCTCTGTATCGCTACTCAGTGAAAAGGGAGCTTGTACAGGAGAAACAATTTTACCTATTGATAAAGATTGTGTGTGACAGCAGATATTCACTTTCATTGCTGAAAGCCAATCCATGCCCAACACAATTTCATTGGAAAGCAAAGGTACAACATAAAAGCACCAAAGGAATGTGTGGTTATCTATGGAGATAACAATTTCTACTTGTTCTTCTACCACATTTTGGGAATTTTCATCAATGGAAAGACGAATAGAAAAAGGTTCTATTTTCTTCCTACGAAAAACAGACGGGGACAACTTGGACAATAACGAGGGATTAACAGCACTAATAGTAGCGCCAGTATCGATAAGAGAAGGAAAGGACAATTTACTTATTTGCACAGGCCAGTTTAGGGATATTCTCTTATGCTTTGTATTCCGAAAATATACAGGAAACGACTGCACATTCATCTCAGTAAACTCTGTAGACGACACTGTAGCATTATCAGAAGAAGTATCATGTGCATTATTGCATATTGGAAAGGGAGCTATGACAGAGGAATCTAAAATTTCAGGCAACGACTCCACTAACTTCTCTGGAATATTTTTTGTGCACTTACGCATATCATGCAAATTATTATGTACAAGGAGCTCTGGCTTCTTACCAGACCTATTATCATTCTGAATGAAGTTCTGGATGCTAGACGGAGCACGAGGACCAGAATAATGAAATGGGAAAAAATGTATGTACCTATCATGCTTATAGCCACGGCCATTTACCCGTGGGTCAATTCGTTTCCCTGATTAGAGGAATTTCCAGACGACCCTTGGTCAGTGATGTCGGTAATATTAACCGAAGGTTGAACAACTTGATTCATGCCCTGAATGAAATCACCGTCCTGAATAGCAGGGCGGTTCCCATCACTAACATTATTTTGGAAGGAACGAAAGTTCCTATTTTGCACAAAAGGTTGTTGTTGGGATTGAAATGGAAAATTGTTTTGACGTGGAGGGTAAAAATATTGACTTTGGGGCGGTACACCATTATTTGGGAATGAATTGTATCGGGGAGTACGGTAAAAATTACTAGAATTAGGCTGGCAGAAAAATTGATGTGCATGCCTTTGACCTCGACCAAATGGAAAATTACTTTGACGCGTTCCCTGATTCTGTCTGAAATTATTATTTTGTCCATCATGCTGTGGATAGGCGTATGTCTGCGCTTGGTAAGGTACAACTTGATTTCCAACAGGTTGCTGTGCTTGTACACGGGGGTTTGGGCATTGTCTTATGAAATGACCTGGCTGAGAACAGCCGTGGCAGGCTCGACTGTCTGGCTGTCTAGAACCATCATTTAAATTTCTATTGTTTTGTTGCACAGATTGTAAAAAATGAGGACTATTTTGAACTGATACTGAAGGCCTTTGAGACGAAGTCGGAACAAAAGATGTATGAGTCTGGGAGGGATTATTTTTGCCTTTGTTCTCCTCCATAATTTCTGTGTACCTTCTTAATTTTCGTAGGAATTGCCCTACATTACCTATTTCTTGAGAGGAGAACTGAAATTGTAAATCCACAGGCAGGCCTCTAATTAAATTTTTAATCTTTCTCTCCTCTGACATGGAGCTATCTATTTCTGTAAGCAATGCAAGCTTTTTAGTGACATATTCTTGTGCATTTCCTCCTACTTTAAAATGGAGTTCTTTGTTCAGCTTCCTATTTTGGGCCTGAAGAGATGAATGATCAAAAAACACTTGCATGTCTGCACAAATATTATCAAAAATTGACCTAAATTCATCTTCTGTATTGTCATCATTTCTCTCTGGAAATGAATTACATGCACTTGTCCACCAATTATATGCATCATCCACCAAAAACCTGTCTAGACTGATCACTGCATACTGATACGAAAGATTAAAAGCAGCTATATCGGTATGAAACCTACTTATCCACTCAACTACATTTGTTCTACCATTGTATTTTCGTACCAACTTAAGCGCATCGGCTAAACTAAAATTATTTGCAGGAAGGGCATTGTTCTGAGGAACGCCACCACCTCCAAAATTACCACCGGCATTAGGAACCGGGTTTTTTACAACTATGACAGGAGGAGGAGGAGGATTTGGAACGGCATTACCGTCATCATTACCTGCCATTTTGATTTCCTACCAGGGATCGCGGTGTACAGCAAGCAAGGTGGGAGAGAGGTGGGTTGATTGGATCAGTCTTGGATCTGGATCAACTGAAAAGTTAAATGATGATAATTGAGAATTTGGTAATGTAATGCACAATTTAGTAATATTTGTAACAATGATTTACGGTACGGTAAAGACTTCCAACTGGATCTGCTTAAGAATCAATAAACATAAATGCACATTAGTTTCCTTTACTTGAACAACAATTATATTTTGATTAATGGGATGGGGAGTTAAATCTTTAACGGGGAATATTCTTTAATTTGGGATAATTAGCTATGAGAGGTATGTCGTCCGGGCCACCAACAACAAATTACGTAAGTGGATGGGGTGGTATATTTTACTGATAAAAAACTGTGGCGGTTACGGCCCACTCTCCGTTAATTAATTCGACTGACTGTTTTACGACCATTTGATAATTATGGGGGAACTCATCAGCTTTTTTCACCACAATAAACTCTTGGTGGGTGTCATCAATAATTCTAACATGCATAATAACTTCATCATCTTGAGAAGGCATTTTTGGAACAATATCAAGACTGCTTGTGCAAAAACAAATTCTTTGAAAATTACCAATCCAGACGATTGGGGTTATAGAGTAAGCAAATCTCTTTCGAAAGGTGCAAAAACAAGTTTAATCCGACCGCTGTAAGTCGTTACTGAAGCTAACTCTAAATTTACGAATTTTCTAAAATTGATTTTCTGATACTTTTTTATATTTTTGCTTCTAGTTTTAAGTTGCTTGAGCATTTACTATTTAACTCAAATTTAACAAACTAAACGATTGGGGGTATAGAGCAAGCGATTCTATATCGAAATGTGCAAACAATATTTTATTCCGACCGCTAAAAATCGTTACTCATTTAATTTTAAATTGACGAATTTTCAAAAATTTATTTTCTTTGGAGGGGTAGGTATAAAACTCAAACTAGCATTTCTTGACCTTGCACAAACTTAATCTACTTTAACTATGGCTATTGAAACTATTTGCTTGGTGTGAAAGGACTAGGAAGGGGCGCACCATCCCACCTAAAATATTATATTGTTTAACTATTTGACTTGGAAAACTTGAACAAAATACTTGGGCTTCTCAAAATGTTATTTAAATATTGTGCACTTCTTTAACGACACACGTAGACTCTTACATTAACTTTGAACAACTTAATTATTTTTTACTTCAAATTTACTCTCAACTTATTATATTTAATTACTTACTTTAATTACGGACGAACAAGACATTTACCCCGCATCTATTATCGGGTCAGCTCACTTCTCTTGGTGGCACTTTGTGGGAAGGGGAGATGGAATGAGTACTGATCGATATTGTTTTATAATTATGACTTGATGAGAATAAACTAAAGACTTGTACAATCAAATAAATCGCAGGTGGAAACAAATAAGACTATTGCTTATAACTTCTCGTACTATTTATTGCTTGACTAAATATACCTTGAGAAAACCAATTACTAAATCTAAATCGGAGGTGGAAACTCAAAAAGAAATAACTGGAGACAGAGGGTCCCAGTTTGCACAAACTAAACTTGACCGGAGGACTCAAGACCAGACTTCTGGCTTGAGATGAAGCTGAATGATAACTGCTGAGGGAAGTGGAATGGATCGGCGTATTTCTTTCTTTGCCTCACCAAACCCGCTTCTGAAGAATATACGTAAAGGATACACTAATCCATAATAATACAGAATATAAAATAAGATGTACATACACTATAACGCAATGAATGACATGGACCAGTACTAAAATAAATCAAAAGAGTACTTACTACACTAACTATATTGCACACAGCTTGACAATATGGAATAAATATGAAATGAAATACATACGGACAACAAGGGAAGGATCGAGCATTATGTGCAAGTCCGACAATATACACACGAGAAGAGTGACACGGCAATGCAAAAAGTTTGCAATCCCACATGAATAATATTTAATATGAGCTGATTGTGAGTTGAGAGC
>JAQGAG010001403.1:0-10205 GCA_034696835.1 Lepidocyrtus lignorum | reverse complement strand
AATGAAATAAGCGAATGAGATATGTAAGCAAATGAAAGTATTTGTGCCTATGGGTTCACACCTTCGCATAACCATTATTAAGTGAAAGCCAAAATTGATAAGCTTCATTACTACTGCGGTTTGCATTACCCTAAGTTTTCGATAAGTTATTAATACTACTGAATGATATGATTACCTAGCTTTTATTTCAGCATTAGAACAAAGAAAGCACTGTAGAGCAAATTCCTCCAAAAATCTTTTTCATTACCTGATTGCTACTGCTTGTTGAACTAGCAGCACTACTCCGGTTTCCTTTCCCTTTCATGTTGGTTCGTAAAATTGAGCAGATTCCTCCACTTCCGTTAGCTATGCTGCTGGTGTAACTACACCGCAAGGGTTGAAATGACAGTAGGGGCAAGGATAAAGGAGGAAGCGTCGGGGTGACCTCAGATGGTGATAATTTTTGTGGTGGTAGAGATTTATAGCAAAATATTCCACTTCTTCCCTGTAGCTGTGGTCCACCAATCCAGCAACCGCTTCTAATTCTTCCACAGCTACAGCTATTCTCTCCCGGTCCTGACGCAAAAAGGCAATGCGGTAGGGTTACTTCACTCTTGATACGGTTTCGGATTACACTCCTTTCTCTTTCCTTCTTCAAAATCTCCCTTTCCTCTAAGCTGACATGACTTGCTTTGGAGATTTTCAGCAGTGTCCGATCATTTAAAATTAATGATGCTGATGTCGGTACAGAAGTTTCTCTTGTCTTGAACTTTAAATAATCCAAGTCTTCCTTACAACAGCTTTTGTCCTTTTTGCTTGAAGGATTAAGGGGAAAGTAATTGATAGTTGATCGGGGAAGAAGGGGCCAGGGTACTCGAAATTTTTTGACATTGGCTACCAATTTTTCATAATATTGCTCCAATTCCAGTCCTGACGGATCAAGCTCCTTATTGGATAAAAGCAACTCATTTGTGCCAAGGATGGGAAATTTAATTCCAGGTGAAGCTGTCGGGGCACTCTTTAACTTATTAGTTTTGAGACTCAAAACTTCCTTCTGGGAGGCACATCGTTCAGCAAATTTTGAATAAGGGTGATCATGTTCGAATTGATCTGAAATGAAAAAATAATATAAAAAAATATTCATTTCACGTTTGACGCAACTAAAAACATTTAATATAGTTTGGAAGAGTACAATACATGAAAAGCTTTGTCAATTTATTGACAACGAGCTGCTTACAACATCTCTACAGCTTCATCTCTTTCAACTTTCAAGTTGATTATTACACATTCAACACATATTTCATTAGGCATATGATTCAATTAAGCAGGTCTTTTGTTCACCTTCGGAGCAATAAACATGAAAATTACACACATGCTTTTTTCTTTCACAGATATTAAACTAAATGATACAACGGCACAAAGTTGGGAATATAATTTTTTATTGCATACCTATCCATATTTAATGCACGCGCATGTGGAAGGCACTCGATGAGCAATTTCAACTTAACAACATCATTTTGTTTATACACGAGCTCCTCCAGCTAATACTTTTCAAGAGATATTCGCCTTTTCCTTCTCAAAGTATCAATTTCCCTTCATCGAAATACCTTATCCACTTAAAAAAACAATAACAAGCTTTCATTTAGTGAACCGTCATAAGATGATCGAGCTATCTGCTTGAGAGGAAATTAAAGTTTTATTTTTCTTCCGGTTCGCCAAGTGTCATCATCCTTGCTACAGTTTACATCATTTAGCCTAACTACCAACCTGATTCATTCATGAGAGCCCTTGTACAAAATTCTAACAAGAAAACAAACCATTCTCAATTCAATTCAGGAGAAATTCAGCGAATAATTTGTTTCATACGGAAGTGAAAGGGCCATTGATGGATATTCGATATCGGTAATAATGGACACGGTGTGAGGTGCAGAACAAAAGAAAGCATATCTTATGTCCACTTCCACAGAGAGAAGCAGATAAGGAAGTCCATTTTTCATCAAAAAATCTGAGGAATTCAATTATGTAATCCAAATCTTTATTCTCGGCCTGTTCTTCCGTCACGGGGAAAAGTAGCAAGTTGGAATTCTTAAACAAAGAAACTGTCAGATCATGTAATGCCGATATGTATGTACAATGTCAAGAGATTCCAGTGTCCCTCTAGAAGTGATCCTAACCATCTCCTTTTACAAGATCTCTTCAATACACAATCTTCAAACTGTTTCCGCTTACTTCCCAAGCTGAGAAAGAATCTGAGCTGGAGAACATCTCGTAAACAACTTAAGCCACGAAGATTTCCTATCTGTTGAGCTGACTTTGTTGAGTGAAAGATGCTCCTTTCTCCTGATCGTCTCTTGAGTGGAGACACACGCAGTGAAATTATATTTCGTAAGCTATGAGACAAACGATTACCTACAAACTACTTGTTAGGCTATTTCCTTCAATTTATTCCCGGTATTCGGCGGAGGATTCTTTGGTCACGTTTATATTAAAAATTTAAAACGTTCCCTTTTCTTCATAAATATACAATGTCACGTTTGTATTACCCACTGGTCAGTTATTTGTTGTTCACAGCTCGTTCAATCCTAAGTCTGATATCTACAAAGGTGCATTCGATGATTCAATTTTCTGTTGAGTGTTAGCAGAACAAACAAGTTTACTTATTGTTTTTCAGCTACTGTTTCCCATCTTGTATAAAACAGCCAACAACCCCACTCTAACAAAACGATGAAGGTTGAAGGGGGATGTTGTAGCGGCTTCAGATATCACTGGACACATTTCAACTTTAGCCTACTCGTATCAACAAGAAAATCCTAACCGTATCATTCAATTTTCTGAGTTTAGCCTATCCTTCACATCAGAATATGATGTTCAAAATAAGAAATTTAATAATAACGTAAATATAAACAAAATTGAAGTGGTCAAACTCTTTTCTTTTCGCTTTTCACAGAACTAAAATCTGAATATTCCTCTCTTGAATATAATATATTGTAGCTTTTGCGATTGCTTCACTCAAAATATTTTACAAAAACGCCATTTACAGAGGATTTTAATACGTTTCGGTTGTGCTCAATCACACGTTCAAAAACTCAAAATACGCTTAATTTTTTTATCAAACAGGGAACAATGACAGCATTGATGGATAAAGATAGAACAATGCTTGTCGCAAGTGCAGTACTCGGTTTAACATAAATCTACAAAGCATCGGATCCCTTCCGCTTGATAAGTAAACAAGAGCATAATATAAAGAGAATTCGCAGTTTTATTTTCCCCGTTTAAAGTACACGTAACAATGCAATGGACACTTTGGACAAAATCATACATTATATTTATACATCACACGTCACAGTACCTCTGTACCTAGGTATATCGATTTAAATTTTTAAAGGGCACATCTCATCTTATCCTTATTGAGTCCCTATACCACATTATATTCGTCCCACCCCCAAAAAACGAATTTCAATTCAGGTGGTGGAAGCAACTTGCTTTTATTACATATTTCATAGTTTATACCTGCCGTGTGTTCTAATTTGGCCAGGAAACAACAACCCCAAAAAATAACCGGTGTGTACCTAGTCAACTGCAATTTGTGATACACATCTCCCTCCCTTTCTCTTCATCCCTAAATTTTTTTCCCGACCAGGAAACGGCAAGCGGCACCAGGTACTGCACCCGTCATCCACATCCCTAAAAAAACTGCCGGCTCTCTATCTCAAAAGCAGTTGAGGGCAGATGAACTCCAACTCCATATATCAAACAAGCCATGAAGAAACTCTCCCTCTCATCTCACCCCTTCGACTATTTCCACCACCACCACCTTTGCAACAAAAAGCGAAAGATCAGGGTAGGGAGGAATGGACTTGTCAGTCAGCTTGCACTAGACTTTTTACTTCCACCTTCCCCAAAAGGCTGCCTGGTGCTTTGCACAATAAAACCTGTGCTTCGTGAGAGCTCAGCGTTATGTTACGTGATCCCTTTTCCTTTTCTCTCTACCTGTCCTATTAGATTAGATAAATAGCAAACGGACACTCAATCCCCATATTTTCATACACTCGACTCGAAACATCGGAAGTAAAAATGATGGAAAACCTACACCACATATTATTTCTGGATTCATCTCCACCATAAAATGCAAAATAACTAAAATCCTCTATTTATGTTCATATGATCTCAAAATTCGAAATCAAATACCAAAATTGAAATACGAATACGGACCTACTATTTCCAAAATCCAAACGTAATGCGATTTTCTTTCAATTTTGCGCACTTAGGAATGAAGTTTTGAGGTAAAATCCTGAGTTTCTTAATTGAGAAAACATGAAACTTTAGAATGTTTTATCTTAGTCTGAGCACCGAGTTCAAATAACGGTCAGAGTACGAGATAAGAGGATATTTATGTTTGGACACGGACAATGAAATGGATGTTCCCAGAAAATATTTTTAGGGATACGATACTGTTATTTCCCATTATTTTTCCACATTTATTGGTAATTCGAAACTTATAATGGTGGTCAGCCACGATGGCCATTATCTAGGAAAGGTTCGGGTTTGGGTTCCACACATAAACCATAATTTTAGAAGTTGGAAAGATCATTTCCGTTCAGAAGTGAACAAAACTTTTACTAGAATTTTCACCCCTCTCTACTCCTTTGACTATTAGAACAAAAAAGAAGCTGTCAATAATATTGTCACCAAATCAAGGTTCTATACTTTTCCACAGCATGAATGAGCATTGTGATAAGATCATTACTTAGTTCTTAAATCCAATTCTCTTCCCTACATGAGACATTCGCTTGGTTCAACGGGAATTCAAATATTCTTGTCAAGATCAGTGACAAGGGTTCATAAAAGTAATGGAGCCACTTGCCACTCATACATTCCATGCTGCCATTTTTTTTAAAGGAATTTCAGAAGCATACACCTATAATTTGATTTCCTTCTTTTACTTCAATCTGAATGTGGTTCTCTACTAATTCTAAAATGGAGAACACCTACCTATGTCATCATTTGTCGTACGAAAAGTTTAATGGAATTTTATATTACAAAGGCGTGAATTATAATAATGACCTGCGTACATACATGCAATAGTAAAAGTTCTAGTTCTGAATTTCTAAAACAGGTGAAAGTGTGAACTATTTTACAATTATTAGAGCAATGATTTATTTTCAATCTCATATACTATTGGTTTCTTACAATACGTCCACAAGAAATAGACAGAAAGTAAGAGATACGTACATAGTGTATATATAGGTACTCGTATGTGCACTTATGGGGGAAATGTATGTACATATACGCAATTCATCCCCACCAAGCTTCATTTTTGTAAAAGTTCCAATGAAAGTAAATAAATCGAATTGAATTTTTTGTCGGAATTTCTCTTGTTCCTGTGAAGCGATATCATAGGAAGCCATAAGAACCCTGTGGTGGCATACGTGAAATATCACAAAGCTTATGTCTCAATCTCCCTTTTCCATCATTCCCTATGTATTCGTCTGATTGCGACAATTTCTTTCAATCTTGCAACTTGTACTTTCAAAAATGAAAAAAGCATAAACAAGTAAAGATCTCCTTTTTACATCAAAATATTGACGTATGCTCATTGTTTGGTGTGCTATTATACGTACTTTTTTCAATTCTGATTCTGGCTTCAATTTTTTGGTTCTCTTTATATCTATTATACGTACACCTAAAAATGTCAACGTTTATACACAACATATACTTACTCCCATAAATATACCAATTCAATTTTATTCTGAACAAATGTCATCCTTATCATCTCAAAAGGTCGGAAAATGTATATTACAAGACTTACAATGGTACCCATTCCTCTATTATTACGAAAGATGAAGAAGAATCTCTGCCGAAGTAAATTGTTCAAGACATACAAAGGCATCTTTCATGCTGATTTTTCTTCTTGTAAATAAATGACAGGGTGGCAGTGCACACAATGCACACACAACGAACAAAACGGGAAACAGGAAACTTGAGACGTTACAATTCCTCGGCTAGATAAAAAATTAAATTTCAACTTTTCAATCAATTTAAATCTGTACTTTTTGAACCATCTCTGTCAACATTTTTAAGTATGTTAGACATAAAGTGAAAGTAAATACCACAAACTCTTAGAAATGAGGGATTATTTCGAAAAACTTTCTCCGGAAGTATTACATCTGTAGTAACTTTGATATTTTCAATTCGTCAAAAAGTCAAAGAATATGAAAGACCCAGCTAATAATGCAACATGATATTTAATGTCAATTCAAATGATCTATATTGTGTGGAGATAAGTGAACGTTGGAATTATGACTCTTCTCAGAATGCACTATACCATGTAATTTTGTTTAAATTCTATTTGCTTGCTTGATCAACACTAATATTATTCTTACATTTCAAATCTGTTCGGAGCATCCGGACCTTGAGCATTCGTAATACCCAGATTATCATCAAGTTACTGACAAATTATACCAACAACCTGATATTACTATTTGGTGCCAAGACGGTAAGGGTGAAAGTACGAATTTGTATCAGTCATTTTTCAGCAACCATTCCAGATGCTGATGAATGCTGAATACCTAAAAGATCAGCAATTCAGCAAAAAAAACATACCTATTCCTTTGATACCCAATTTGGTTCTGATGCTGCCATTTCAACAATTTCAAATAATACTCTTCGTTCAATGTTTTCCCCTTTCTCACAATTTGCAAGAATTCCAATAAAGGTTTTCCGAATTTCAAACGAATATCACACAATACGCTTTGCCTTCAATGAAATCCTTAACCACACGGTCTAGTCAAGTACTTCCCTAAGGCCTAAATCAGTCCTAATTCCGAAAATTCATCGCATTTGTATTTCTCTGATGATGATGATATTGATATCCTTTTAAATTCATTCATCTTCATCCCGTTTCCCACAAATAAATAGACAATTACATAAGACAGCAACGCATTGATTTTTAATTCAAGCTGTGTAACCTCATGTCTATTCAGGATCGAATGATGACATGCTTTTTTTGAACGGGTAATCTTTTGCGGAAGAGTAATCAAAGCCCATTTGATACATCAAATAGAAATAATATGACACGATTCAAAAGATTTTGTTGTCTATTAACTCATATTATTCAGTGGTAAGTAATAAACAGGCAATAAATGATAAGTATGTATTCAGAGCTCCGTAGAAAAAACTTTACAGTAAGTAAATCATAACCACCAAAGATCATCGACATCCCGACGACATCTTGTGAATATCAAACGTAGATTACCCTCATATGAGGAACTCTCTTATGGAGGCGCTGGATGACTGGATTTAACCTCTTTTTGGGACTTCCGGTTCTTATTTTCCTAGTTTCTACCCTGCTGTTCTAGACATGCAAAACGCATGCAAAACTGGCTAAATTATTTTTCCCTTGCCACCTGCAGACCTATTAAAAAAGTACTTATGTCATCACGTGGAAATAGTTGAAAAAAAGATTGTTCAAGAAGTTAAGTAAAATGATACACAAAAAGCAATGACACCTGAACATGAAATTGCGACATAAAAAATAACAATTTCTAAGAATCGGACGATAGAATTTAAATATTATAGTTATTGCATGCAAGGCAAACAGGGAAACATTGAAAATTTTACATTTCATTCACATTTACGAATTTTTCCACGAAATTCTACTATAATTGTGTCACAACTAATGTTACAAGTTACATTGTACTTATCAAACCTCTAAACATTTAGAACACGATAATAGACTGACAAAATTGACAGTGTGACCGACCTCGGCTCTTGGGTACCGCGGTGAAAGATAGCCTATGCCTTCTGCTTTCTTTGACCTCTGGTATCTCCTTATGTTCATTATACAATTTCATGACGCTACATTTTTCAGTTATTAAAACAAGTAACCAAATTGGCACAGTCGAGCCAGATTGGATTGCATCCCAAATGAGCTCTCCTGTCTGTAAAACATTATATAATAACCTTCACAATTAGCAGTAAGACAGACCAATTATAAATTATCCAGTGAAGATACATGAAATCAATCAGCAAACAAAATCCAAACCGAACCCCGCTGCACCTTGCACCTCGTAGACTTCTTTCATTATTAGTTAGTATACTTAAAAAATTATAAAACGTTTAGGACAAGATACCAAGCATAATGATAATGATTTACTGAAACTGACGGACTTACCGTCACCGTTAAAATGGTTATCAGTTAAATGGTAAGCGATAGATCTTCCAACTGCAAGTAGGTGTTAGGTTCCGTTCCTCCCTACAAAGGTTCCTGCGTTTTTCTGAAGAATTTCTAGGTGATTTACAAAGCAGTTTCTCCTGAACCTGTACGAACGAAAGTAATCAAATTTCAATGTTATTTTACGTCTTTATCAATGACCTTGAAAATAACCTTTTAGAGAGTGGACGACCGATAATAACCCACTTTTTGGCGAATTTCACACAATATGTAATTAATTTATAAATGTATGTATTTAAATACAATGCCACTTTCCCTTCATATCGCCACTCCCAAGTTTTAAACTGTTCACCAATCAAACCCGCAACTTAAATGGTCCGCAAATATTTACAGTATTAAATGATTCGTACATTTAAACAAAATGCCAAACATCAACTTACCAAAAACAATGGATTTCCCAGCCTTGACACAGGTTGACACTTGACAGGTATACGATGACACTACCGGATCCAGCATGCAGCCAGTTAAATTGCTAACTATAAAGAACTTGATCAAGACGTTTCATACAACATCCTTTGACGTTATTTAGTTCCTTCAATCATTTTGATTGATTTTGATTTTGATTGATTCAACGCTACTTTTATACGAATCCTTTCCGATTGTTTCGAAACACATGGCCTTGACAGGGAATAGTTTAGGAAGGATCAGATGATTAAAATTAAATACCGAGTAAAAAAGCAGCAAATAAATTATACTTACTAGTATCTCTATAACTTTTTACATTGAAACAGATAGATGAATCAGATGATGAGGACTGTTTCCATTCCGAAAGTGATGTTGATTTTATGTTGTTTTGGATGGGATGCGATATTAATGCGATACGAAGATACGATACGTAACATTGGTAACGTATCATCTGCGTCCAATAATCTTACATACAAAAAGTTGCAAAGCACATCACATAAACAACAGAAAAGTAAATGCGGCTATGTATATGGCTATGGCAACGAAACAAGACATCTTTCATTCTTTCTATCCCATTTCATCTCCCATCTGATTTGCCCTTCGAGTTAGTCCTTCACTACTGCAATATTCCATTCCAATGCAGTGAATAACAGAACAGATTGCGATTGCGATTTGCAATGCATTTCCTTTCTTACTGATTCGTCTTTGTCCCTCTTTATTTTGCATTTTGGAAAAAAATATAACAACGATATCAGCCATTTAAAGTTTAAATTGATGCAAGTTATCGCTATCATTACTAAAATATTGCCAGTGCTCAACTAAAGTAACTTTTAACGCATAATTTATTTTTTGGCATTTCCGCTTTCTCTCGTCGGGAAAGTGGAAATCCAGTCGCATATAATTTTTGTAAGAAGAGAAAAATTGTAAAGGAAGATGGATGAAAAAACTTCATAGTCATAAATATGATGGAGTTTTTTTCCTTTTCTTTCTTCAACAAGTTGGTCCATCTCTCCGTCGCCAACACAACCATTGGTTGCTATGCAGATGGTTAGCCATGGAGTAATGTTGCCAATGACGACGACGACGTCTAGTAATAGTGTCAAGCGTGCAGCAGATGGCTTGGTTGGTAGCGTAGCAGCAGCAATGCAACAGCGCAACGCATTCGCTTCATGATTTCGCTTCCCGTTCCCCATAAAGGATTGAAAAATGCATTTTTTTTCCTCGCGTCGTTTTGATCGAATTTGATGAAATTCAGTTTTGGTTCCCAGTTGAGGAGATTTGACGGTTTGAAGGATTTGAATTTAAACCCGTTTTCATGTAACCACTGATGAAGTTATGACATGACTATGACCTATGACTAATAAAATTGTAAATTTTGGGCGCATTTTTTTGTAATAATAAACAGGGTGATTCACTAAGATGGTAATTTTCATTCATGAATGCTAGTCGCTAGAATATCAAGGGACTCGGGTGGAATCAACTCCCACTTGCATCACTCTCTATACACTTCAATGCTATTCGGTTGGCCCCCTATTATTTTGCTCCGTGAGATGGATCGTTAATTGTGAATAATTATGTAATTATAAGT
>JAQGAG010001402.1:0-10206 GCA_034696835.1 Lepidocyrtus lignorum | reverse complement strand
CCAGCCATGACTTCCTATGCGTAGTTTTCAAATATGGAATGATCATCGGATTGCATTCGATCAGGAGTCCACTCCAACCCAAGTCCCTTTCCAGGTGGAAAGTATGGGAACTTTCTAAACCTTTATTGGCTCCAGCTTCGATGAAGGTCCCGTTCCTCTGCGGAAAAAAAAATACATCGGACATGGTAAATGATACGTCTGGATTGGATTCAGTCACACCAAATTAGCTCCAAAATATGCCAATCCTGCATCTTACCTTATTCCCGAAGAAATTTAGCACCCACTTCACAGGCGTAGATTTGTAATTCAAAAATCCTTCGATCTTCTCCGGATCATCCTTATATGGGAGCCTTGACGGGGGTGTCAGGTATCGCACCCTCGCGTACTGAATTAGTTGGGGGTCCGCTTGATCAAGAGATTCCAAATTCTTCTGGACATAATCCACATCAAACTGGACGGTGCCGGGATCTCGATTTGCTGGAATGTCAGTATTCCCTTCTTGGAGTAACTTGAGGATTGTGAAGAGCACAATAAGTAGAAAGCCGATGGTCACTTTCCATAGCGGCAGCAGCCTCCGAGGTTTTTCCAATCCGGACATTGTGCCTGGCAGGCTGCAGGGTCTGTTGCAATATGAATCAATTCACGAATCCAATCCGGACGTTATATATACTCGGTTAGAGTCACTGGAACAACTGGAATGTATCAATTCACGAATCCGAATCGGAACAAAAAAATATTTGGATATTTTGCCACGCCATGATACTCCCCCTAATCTCAACAGTTTAGACCATTCAACCAAATACAAAGAAAATCAAAAACCATGGTGACTACTCACTACTCTCAATGGAAACCACTAAACTGGAGGCCATGAAGGGCTCGCTCAATAGACTTACGAATTACAAGATGAGACATCCTTGTTATGAACGAACCGAGTATCGTTAGTTACCAAAAATTCCCCATTTAAAATACATGGGGAAGTTTTCAGTTCGCTTTGGAAAAATCACAAAAACTTGAGCGATGTCTCATCTCGTAATTCATAAGTCTATTGCTCGCTCCAATTAGTCGACTTTAGTTACACAAGAAAGTAGTTATACAAGGAAAAACCGGCAGAAGGGCATTAAGAAATAAATTGATCATAATTAATAGAATAACGTAGCTGAAAGCAAAACTATTGAATGATAGAAATGAAATGATACAAGTCATTTGACAAAAAATAAAACTTTAATATTGCAAAAAGTTGAATATTAAAACTTTAAGCAGTGATTTTTCAGTGAATATAACACCCACAGAAACTAAACATAGCTTGTTAAACTCGACAGTTAAAATGCTTTCTTTTGATACCCCACTCAATATACCTTGTCATTAAAAAAAGTTAATGACCTTGACCTTTGACCCCCTTCTAGTGATCGGATTACCCCCAAATGCAATACCGCTCGTACTGGTAACAATTTATAACTATATAAAAAATTTAAACGAAATTGGTCCACGCGTTCGAAAGTTATCGTGTTTACAGACAGACAGACAGACGGACGGACGGACAGATATCCTAACTAATCGCTATACTAGCTTTCAGCTACGTAATAAAAGTACACCAGCTCGTTCCCACTTCTAGCAGACAAATAGTATAATATCGTCATCATCCAATCAAAAAACGGAGGAAACCATACGTTAGTTATGACATGACATGACCGTAGTAACAAAATGGAATAATTGATTTCATCAGCACTTGTCAAAACGGAAACTACTAAAATGAATTATTTGGAATAAAAGCCTCCAGTTAATAGGAGGCTCAGCAAATATGACCTGACTTTAGCGAATCCCGTTGCAAAATTTTTAGTATCAAAATTCTCGTGCATAAAAAATGTATGAATTATAAAAAGTCCAAATCAGTCCCTGAAATAATCCTTCCGGTAAAGGTAAGCTAAAAAGCATAATGATAAACGAGATGATATGTTGCAGAGCCAATATTTTACTCCACGCTCCATTTTATCCCTCAGTCCAATTTTTAGCCATTTCTTAAATTATGATATGACATGACACAGGTCACGATATGGAAAAGGAAAAGCACGTCTCCATCCATGAGCCCCCTGTCATAGTCGCAGCAGGATTCTTTGGAGCTACCAAGAAGGACAAGATTGAGACTCAGCCCACCCATGAAGAGTCTGATTCTGGGGAAGGAAGTAGCAGCAGTGGGGAAGGCAGTAGTGAGGAAGGCACACCAATACAGGAGGAAAGAAAACCTTCCTGGGCCTGGCCAAAACTCCATGAGGTCACCGAGGACGCCAAGAAACGTTCTTCCCCAGTCCCACCATTACAAGAGGTTCCCATCCACGCCACAAAAGGTTCCTCCGCCTCCCCACACATTCAAGAGTTCCCAGTTGACTCCAAAAAGCGTTCCTCCGCCCACGACAAGAAACGCTCCTCCGCAGCCCCACCTATACAAGAGGTCCCCATCCCCGCCACAAAAGGTTCCTCCGCCTCCCCACACTTACAAGAGTTCCCAGTTGACTCCAAAAAGCGTTCCTCCGCCCACGCCAAGAAACGTTCCTCTGCGGGCCACAAACTACGAGAGGTCCCCATCCACGCCACAAAAGGTTCCTCCGCCTCCCCACATTTACAAGAGTTCCCTCTCGAAGAAGGTGATAGTGAAGAAGATGATGAGGAGGAAGACGATGAGGAAGACGACGAGGAAGTTCATGACGAAGGCGATGACGAAGATGATGAGGAAGATGATGATGAAACAGGAACACCGTCTCCACCCATAACAAAGGCCCCCACACACGTCCCCACCGCACTAAATGTCCCCACACACGCCGCCACCATCCGAAATGTTCCCACTCACGCCCCCGCCATTCGAAAGGCTCCCACCCCCACCCAAGTCAAAAGCGCAGCTCCCACTTACGTCACTGCAAAACTGCCCCCACCCACCATAAAAACCTACACCGATAAGCTGGACTACCTCCAGGGCAACTTCTTCAATTTAGCTGAGCAACAAGAAAAACTCTTAGAGACTCGGCAACTCCTCTTCGGAGACCTTATCCAGTTCTGTCCCCCACCCGAGAAGTGCAATTGTGAAGAGGAGTGGAAGAAAAAGTGGGAGGAGCAGCATAAGCTCATCAGCACTTGCAAATGTGGCAAGGATAAATGTGGATGCGAGTGCTGTGGCTGTCCCCGACCCTCCACTAGACTCACCTATTACAAGAAGAAAAGTCCATCCGATAGGAAATCCAGAAGTAGAAGTGTCTCCAAGAAAAATGATAAGGCTCATGATAAGACAAATACGCATCACTTGAAAAAAGGGAATAGCATTGGCTGCTTCGCTCTGACGAATATTGAGCAAGATCAAACCCAGATCAAAGCCAGGGAGGAAGTAATGGACAAGATAAATAACAATATTTGCCAAGCTCAAGTCCAAGGAATGACCTCCAAGAAAGAGGAGAAACCGAAGGGGAAGGGATTTCTTGAAGAGCTCCTCTCAGCCCCCTTTGGGGGAATGCAGATGAATATGAGGGAGAAGTCAACTGCACTAACTTTTGTTGCAGGATCACGTTTGAGCAAGAGCAACAGTGATGAAGAGGAAGAGGACAGTGATGAAGATGATGACAGCGATTCCACAGAGAAGCGGAAAAGTGGACAAGCTCATCCCAGGGCTTCTACCAATCACAAGGCCCCTGCCAATCATCAGCCTTCCCGGGCTTCCACCCATCACAAGGCCCCTGACCATAACCGGGCCTCCACTCACAAGGCTCCTGGCCAACATCCGGCTCCTTCCCGAGCTTCTACCCATCACAAAGCCCCTGGTCATCACCACGCACCTGCTCATCCCAAGACGCCTGGCCATCAACAATCCAACATAAATCTCAATATAATTACCGGTGCCGCTGGGCAATGCAAACCCAAAGGGCCTCCAATGTGCAAGCCCAAACCTAAACCTCACCCAAAGAAGAAGAAGAAGCATGGACGAAGAAAAAGTCGAGGAAGAAGTCGAAGTCGAGCCACCACCGCGGAATCCGACAGCAGCGATAGCTCCTGCTGCAGTGATGCCTGCGACGACGACTTCCCAGCGGACTTCCTCATGTTCATACTGACAATGAACTCCACAGCCAACTACTACAAATGCAACTCCTCCTACCAAGCCTCCTACTACAGGGCCCAATTGGAGCAGGAGCAAGCCCTCAATCGACGCCAACAGGAAGTCGAAGCCGAGAGGGCCGCAAATGTCAGCAGACTTGATGTGGAATGCCTCCAAGAAATCATTAAATCTCAGGGTGAAGGCGTCCTCTACAACAAGGAGGTGGCCATCACACTCCGCTCATTCAACCCGAAGGATCCAAGATGCCCCGTGTCTGAAAATCCTCTAATCGACCTTCACTCTTTAAAGCTGTTTGCAAATGGGGAGAAGGAAACGGAATGCTGTTGTGTCGAGCCAACAACAAAGGATCAGTGCACCTCCCCAAATATTTCAGATAATGATGAGGAGGACGATGAAGACGAAGATGAGGAGGATGACCACTGCCAACTCAATGCAAAACATCATGATAAATGCGAAAAAGGAACTTGCTGCCCCATCGCCCCACCTCCACCGCCACCTTGCTGCTGCGACGAAAATAATAAAGCCATTGCTGCTCGGGATGCGATCATGCCACGGTGTAATCTCTACAGTGGAGGGAGGTATGGAGGGAGTGTGGGACGTTCCATACCCCCCTTAGCAAATTCCTGCGTGCCTTATTGCCCTCCCCAAATGTCATACCCGAATTCCGGATGCGCGACCCCACTACCTCCTCCCTATTGCATGCCTCAGTCACCATATTGCCCTCCACAGATGTGCTGTCCTTCACCCCCTCCCTATTGCTACTCACCCCCGGCCCCCTGCATGGGAGGATACAACTATACCTGCTACCCCTGCTTTGCGCCATCTCCCCCTCCATGCTATCCCTACTGCTATCCTTGTTATCCTCCTTGCGGACCCCCTCCCTGTGGCCCTCCACCCTGTGGGGATGACGAGGAAGAAGAGTGCGACGAGGATGAGGAGGAGGAATGTCCAGACTTGGACCTGTCATTCTGCGACGAAGGACACAGTATGGAAACTGAAGGTTGCCGAACCAGTGATGGGAGTGGTAATCCTCAAGTGAATTGGGGCCGAGGTCAAGATGAAACCACCTCAATCAGAGATAGCTACTTTAATGGCTACGGTGGTGGGACCCATCCCCATCCAATGATGACCCAAACCTCGAGGCCATTTCCATTCCATCAGTCTGAGAATTTGCAAGTTGGTTCTGGTCACGTCAGTGCGGCTCCCAGTCGGAGGAGTCAGATGGGTCATCCTCACCCCTTCCAGAACCCAATGGCTATGGCTAACGGCCGACTCTTTCCTGAGCGGGAGCGGGGCTGTGACCCCAAGGAGGAGTGCTATTATGATAAGAATGGGAAGTTGAAATGCAAGCGGAAGGGGAATTTCAAGAGGATCAGATATGTACCTTGCCCGGTGAAGAGGAGGAGAAAGTTTAAACGTTATGTGACCAATTAGCTAATTATTTAAATGATTATGAGAAATAAATTGAGATAAAATGAGAAATAAATTTAACTCGGGGAGGGATTTATTTGTTCAAAAATTACTGTTTTATTTTTTTTATCATCAAGTCGCAGTTATTTTTTCAAATCGTAATGTCGCAAATTATGTTAATAAGTCCATTTTATACATTGTCTAGTGTTCAATCAGTCTTTAACTTTGTATTTTTAAATATAACAAACAAGTCAGTCGTAATTACAAATTGTCTGTCATTATTTTGTACTGTTTTGGCATAAAACGTCATCTTCAATGTCCACCAACAAGTTAATTTCTCAAGTCACCCCCAAATAAAAAATAATACAAATCAGCTCGTCAGTTAAGTCCATTCATGTATCGAAATTTTGTTAAATCAAGTCATTAGTCATTCTGCCAAACTGCCAGTTTTGTCCTGTTTTGTTGTCCGCTCTCCTGTCAATTTAATTTAGTCATCCCATGTTCAGTCAAGTTGAATCATGTCGCATGTCAAAGTCATATTGTTTTCTTCACAATAATCTTATCAATGGTCCCGTTTCTTCTTTTTTTTAACCGTATGTCCTGCAGTAAACGATCAAATTCTGAAGCAAACAAGTACAAATTATTTGGCTCTGTCAATATTCCGGCCCCACACGAAGCATTATATCTGCTCAAAACTTCACATCACTTTACTAAATTGTCTTTGTCACGTCAGCATCAAATCCCCACCATTTTTTTCGAAAGTCAATGTCAAAACCCCAGTCACGGTTAATTCTTGTCCTTGTCTTGTTTTTTAACAGCCTAGTTAAATTTAAGCCTATTAACTTTACCTACGATAAATAATTATTTTCTACAATTTTACAATTTTACAAACTACCATACTTCTACTTTTAGGAACTGGCTTTCACAAAAAACACATATAAGATAAGTGTAATATCCCATAATATCTCACTTTTTTCTCTTATCTTCATGAGATCATTATTTGTTTTCTCTAAACTACAGTTAAACTAACTAATTTTATTTTTTAACGATGTGAAAATACATTTTTCCCTATCCCCTTCAATTCAACGCTTTCTTCTTTTCGCCACCGGCTTGGATAAATACGCGAGGCTTGCCTTCTCCCTTAATTTCGAGACGAGGAATGAATTGGGGAGAAACAGCCGTGCGAAGATATTCCTCGCGATTCTCTGGGCCAAGGGGAAGAGTGTACCACGAACACGAATCATTTCCGGAGTTGGTCTGAAAATCGTGTGAAAAAACAAGACAATTTTACAGAGCAATTTTTTATCTTTGTTTTAAAAAAATGAAAATTGTGCCATCATCATATCATCATCATTTTGTAAAAAAATGCGAAATTGCAGCTTTCCCCCAAAAAAAAAGTTTCATTTTTTGCGTGTGGGTCTCATCGTAAAAGATAAGTGGATATAAAATTATTTTTTTATACCTGTCAAGCAAATAGTCAATCATTTCAGATCCCTCATGATTGACACGGGTAACGGTATGCGCCCTTATGGCCGGAAGTGTGGCGCCGGATCTCCTAATCCCATTTTTCGTTCGGAACTGCATCGTTATCTCCACAGGTCCGAGTTTCATATGAGAGCGGATCTAAAACCCCCAACTTTATTTTTCACTGCCACAGCCAAAATTTTAAATTGAACACAATTAACTTTTTTAATTTTAATAATCCTTACCAAGGTATAATTCCCAAACAACTGCATCTCCGCATCCCCATCCCTCTGGACCCTACTCAACCCCTCGATCCTCCCTCCCCCCACATCCTGCTTGATCCTCCTCCTTATCCTATTCAACAGGGCATTTTGTTTCTTATTCTGATTATTCTTCTGATTTTGCTGCTGCTGCTTCTTCCTCCGATTAGCCTGTTGTTGCTTCAACCTCTGCTGCTTCAATCTCTGGCGTCGCCTCCTCTGCCTTGCGATCTTCTGCCTTTGTCTCTTCCTCCTGAGGAAGATACCCGTCCCACCACCCAAATTATTTACGCGGGTGACTTGCTGCTGCCCCGCCACGACCTTCTTTCTCTTGCCAGGCCCTTGGAGCGACTGCTGTCGAAGTTTTTGCTGCACCAGCTTTTGATTCTTCGCATTGGGTCGGAAGAATGCGGGGAGCTTCATCATCTGCCTCCCAAGACCACCTCGACCACCGACAGGACGTCGTCTCCTTATACCGGATGCGGTCGCTAAAGGCTGTTCTCTTTCACTACATGAAAAAAATACAACCGGAAATGAGTACCTTTGATAAGCTCTTAAGAAAAAAGTGAAACGCGTAGAAAAATATTCCCACGGCATATTTTTTATCATCATATCATCCTTCCGCTGACCAACTTACGCCACTCGTCCTCTCGGCAGCACGCGAAAATACAGAGGGTCCATTGATGCCACCCTCAGCTCCGTCCCCATGTTGCGGAGTGCCCCGTCGATAAACCGGTTCAGCCTTGGCTCTGCATAATACTGACCTTGAAAGAGGTAAACGGAAAACTGTCTCGTTTCTGCTGTCCCATTAAGACCTGACGCCATGTTCATGCCGTCCATATCTAGGTCATCTGAAATAAAAGCAATCAATAGCAAGCATATTGACATGAAAAGCTACTTAATAAATTCATGTAAGCTCATATCCCATTTCCGATTATTTTTCAATGCTGACCTAGCATCCTCAGCGATTCCTCAACCCCGGCTGAGATCCCATCCACGATCTCTTCTGAGAAGTCTGACAAATCCCCCGAGCCTAGTTGGAGGTCACCATCTTCATTCACGAATATTCTTGGCGAGGGATTCATGTTTGAAGTTGAGTTTGTGAAACTTTCTGAATAATTCTCGGTTACCCCTTCCTCCCCATCCCCCACTAAATCTGGACTGATGGTCGTTGTTTCAATTGGGGGTAAAGTGGTACTATTCCCCCTGTGCATTTTCCCATGAAGGATGTCCAATATTTCGGGGAATATTCCGGTTTGCTCCTCCTCATCCGCTTGCCTCTCCAACTCCTGGACTAGATCGATAAGATCCAGTTCATTGAAGGTGATATCATCATTGTCATCCCCGCCATCATCATCATCCCCATTTTCATTTCCCGTGCTCCCCTCCAACTCCTCCAAACTTTGGACATTTATGTCATCCTCCTGCCCCTCCCCGTCATCATCCCCAGTCACGAGATGAGTTAACTGGCTTATCACTTGATTCACTGATCTCAACTCCCCCAAATCCGTCCAATTCCCCACATCACCCCCTTCATCCCCCACCCCATCCAAAAACTGTACCGAATTCGATGAACTTGAAAAGGTTGGCAAAGTCGTTGTTTCAAAACGCTCCAATGTCGTTGTTGACCTTTCCGATGACTCCGGATTCTCCACAAATGTCAGCAGCGGAAGCCTAACGTATTCAACCTTCTCCTTTCCTCCCCCTCCCCCACCTCCACCACCCTCCCCACTACTCTTACTAACACAAATGGAAAATAATATTAAAAAGACTGACTTAACTAATCCCGTTTTCATTTTAAAATCAATCACAATTTTAACTCTCGCATTTTGCTCAACTTTTTTTCCTCCTTCGCCCTATCATAATGGACTAGGGCCACTTTCAGACTTTAAAAACTGTTGACTCGACTCCCCAACTTCGAAATTCTTTCTGAAGCCTGTCAACTCATCATTCCCCCTTTTATATAAGTAAACAGTTTTGGTTGATCGCAAAATCCCCGATGCAATATTTTTTCTAACAATGACATGCTCATGCTAATAATGACAATGATAGTCCTCTCATGTCTTAACTTCTTACATCCGGTCTAAATCTCTAGGCGCTTCCCTCCTCCTGTGAAGTTCAAGCTATATCATCATCACCCCGTCTCCATTTTTTCACCACCGTTCATACCACACGATCGACGATCGCAAATGTTGTAAAAACCATATAAAATTATATTTAAGCTTGAAATATATTTTCACGACAAAATAAAAATCTTGAGAAAGCCTACCCAAACTTTACGGTACCTTTTTTCTTGTGGTTTTCACATTTAAGGCCCTTATGCTTACCGATATCCCATCCCATATAATAATAGCAAGCGTGATAGGCTATCATAATCCTTTCCTCTCTATATCTGGGAGTAATTATTAGGCCCATCATCATCATCATCATCCCGGTTATCAACCATATTTACATTGTGACAATGCGAAAAATTTCAGAGAATTAAAAAAATCATCCCCCAACCTCAAACCATTTTAGAACGGTATGCATCTCTTATCCCTTATCGTGATTACAGTGATCATCACTGCATTTTATTTTGTCCCCCTCTTATTTCGTGCATGACGTGATGCATGAAATATCCATAAAAATGTATGGTTGAGGCTGATGATGATGATAATGATATGACAATAATATAATGTTGGGGGATGGGGGATGATGATGACATGATATTACATGAATGATGATGATACTGACACTGACAATGAGACTTTTTTCTGAGCATGACATTTTTTTTACAGGGGAGGAAAAAAGGTAACGTCAAACGTGTAGCCAATGAATGGTGACTAATTGGGAGACAGTTAGGTTTGTTTGAGGAGGGATGATTTTTTTTTCTAAGATTTTTCGTCGTCTTGGTCCATATTGTAATAAATTGATTGTAATACAACAACGTAGCTGTAAGTAGTACCACAAAGTAGAATATTTAATCAGTGATTTTTCAGT